>CAUYON010185782.1:0-12336 GCA_963573935.1 Arctocebus calabarensis
TTTGATCCTGCAATCCCATTATGGGCATCTACCCAGAAGGAAAAAAAAATCCTTTTATCATAAGGACACTTGCACTAGGCTGTTTATTGCAGCTCAAATTACAATCGCCAAAATGTGGAAACAGCCTAAATGCCCACCAACCCAAGAATGGATTAACAAACTGTGGTATATGTACACTATGGAATACTATTCAGCCATTTAAAAAATGGAGACTTTACAGCCTTTGTATTAACTTGGATGGAAATGGAACACATTATTCTTAGTAAAGCATCACAAGAATGGAGAAGCATGAATCCCATGTACTCAATTTTGATATGAGGAAAATTAATGACAATTAATGACACAGTGGGGGAAGGGGAGAGCAGAGAGAGAAAGAATGAGGGAGGGGTAGGGAAAGGAAGAGCAGAGAGAGGGACGGAGTGAGGGGGGGTGGGGTCTTGGTATGTGCCACACCTTTTGGGGGCAAAACATGATTGTCAGAGGGACTTAACCCAACAAATGCAATCAGTGTAACTTGGTTTCTTGTACCCTCAATGAATCCTCAACAATTAAAAAAAAAAAATATATATATATATATATATATAAACATATATATTTGCTGTTTGCTATAACTGTACTGGGTAGGTGCATCCTCAAATTGTAGAATGAAGTATCAGAATAATACCACATTAAACCATTAATACATTTAGTTTAAAGGAAGTAAGTATTTAAGAACAGTAATTTTGAGATGGGAAGTTTTGAGAGTTAGGTTTTTTTTCTTTAAACCCTGAGAATCTTACAAAAATTCCCTAGAATTCATTTGCTCCAAGCTCTACAGGACATGTACACGCACACACAAAAAAACCCTCAGAAAAACAGAAAGACCAACAAAGCTGTAATAACTTTATACATTTAGAACACTGATAATGTTCTGACTTTAATACTGTTTATTTTTATTGTTTAGACTTACTCCATTCATCTTGCTTCCAGAGTCCCTAATATACTAATTGCTCTTTAATCTGTGTACTGATTTTTTTTCTGATTTACCAAAATAAAAAGATTCAAGCTCTTGATTCTTTTGAAGCAAGATGAAAACAGGTGTCATAGTAAATAAAATCCATAAGATTAAAAAAAAAAAATCCATAAGATTCAGGTAAAGCAATTACAGCACTGATTTGTTCAGTTGTTACATAAAAGTACAGGTGTAAATCTCTGTTAATACACAGAACAGACAGAATACCACATTTTAAAACACCTATCCATCTTACCTGGCACATAAGGGAGAAGCAGTGTTCACATCAGCAACACCTATTCATGTTTTGACAATGATGGAAATTTCATCTAAGAAATGTGGTATTGGTACTATCACTTTACAATATGTTCAACAACATGAAAGATATATGGCAATTAGAACTTTCAATCTCACAGTCCTGTTTTTTTTTCTCACTTGCTTTTACCTCTCATCTCAATTCATATTTGTCACTATGGAAAGAATTTCACAAATATAAAATAAGACTTCCTCTTAATTGCAAAATAAGTCAAGATCAATTAAAACTACTATTAATAAAACTATCAATAGTATATGGTTTTGAAAATAATAGTACTTTCCTTGCGCATACTTCATACTATTTATTCCTCTTTCTCTCTCTTTTTTTTTTTGAGACAGAGGCTCACTTTGTTGCCCAGGTTAGAAGGGTAGTGGCGTCAGCCTACCTCTCTGCAACCTCAAACTCCTGTGCTCAAGCAATCCTCCTGCCTCAGTTTCCTGAGTAGCTGGGACTACAGGTGCCTGCCACAACACGCAGCTAATATTTCTGTTTTTTCCATTCTTGCTCAGGTTGGTCCCGAACTCAACTCAAGAAATCCTCCTGCCTCAGCCTCCCAGAGTGCTAGAATTACAGGTACTGTACCTCGCCTCTCTCATGCTTTTTCAAGGTCTGGTGCCTCCTGTTATATTTACAGTTTATCTTTTTAGTCCTTCATTCAATCACCCAGCACATCTTTGATCAACTGCCTCTTGTTAATACCCCTTCACCTTATCAATGATAATTAGAACTTTAATCTGTTTTTCCAAGGTGTAAGCCAGTTAAGGATCACTAGTAAATTTCGTAAGCTTAGTTTATTCAATCACCTACTTATTAAGTAAAATGTTCAAACTTTACTGAACCATATCCACTTTTTGGAAGCAGTTCTAATAACCTTATATTCACTATAAGACTTGAATTTAAATTTGACTTCTAGTAAAACGACAATGAAAATAACTATTTTCAGGGGTGGCACCAGTGGCTCAGTAAGTAGGGCACTGGCTCCATATACCAGAGGTGGCAGGTTCAAACCCGGCCCCGGCCAAAAACTGCAAAAACAAAAAAGGAAAATATCTATTTTTAAAGTCAGATCAGGACAAAAACTTTAAAAGTAATACAAAATAGATTAAAGACACAGAAAAACAGCCTTCAGAATGGACAAGCAATATTCACTAATTAAGTGAAGTAGTTACTCTGAACAAGTCCAGTGTTTCTCCTTTCTTAAGGACGATCTTAAAGGGTTCCTAACCAAGAGGTACGAATGCAAAACTTGAACAAAAAACAAAAGTCCTGAGTAGGCAGGAATAGAAGAGGAAGGAAGGCTGATAACAGCTTTAAGAGAAGAAGTGTAGTGGGAGCTCCTCTGGAGCGATGAAGGCCAAGGAAAAGAACCATGTGTTTGGGAAGATAAGTACGCATCCTTCCAAGCCCTTGTTGCTCAACAAAATTTTAAGAAACTGGCTTGTGTTTGGGTAGAGAAAAAAGGAGCCATGTTTTGAAGCAATGTATGCCTTTTTCAGGTCATACATCATAATAATGCTGTTCACCCACTCAAGTTGAAAAACAAATTAAAACATGTTCTTGAAAATCAAGTTCTTACAGTCTCTCTGTTATAAAATCTCCATGTGACTGGAAAGAAAGAGTTGTAGTGGAGATAGATTAAGAAGCGATTTAGAATGTTTTGTAAGAATAAAAGCTAAGAAAAAAAAATCATCTTACATATCCATATAATAATGCAGGCTTAAAAATGAGGTGGAAGAAGTATATTTAGAGATAGTGAGATAAATATTTGTTGATTTGATAATGATATACTGTTAAAGTTTTAAAACGTAGCATATTAAATAATATGTATGTGCAATATAATTGTTTCAATTATTATTTAAAAATACATTTTATTTAAAAAATGTCTGTAAGTCTTTATGTCAAAATGTATCTGGGAATAGAATATAGTTTTCATTTTCTTCCAATTATTCATATTAATTTTCTATTTATTAAAGCAAAAAAGCATGTATTAGTTGTACATTGCGCAGCTATTAAGAAGTATATGAGAAGAGCTATCTTGGGCAAGGGACTTCCCACCATTTGGTTGGGAAGAGGAGAAAGTGTTAAGGGGAACAAACAAAGTCTTCTTGGTGGGAACTCCCAACATTAGGACTGATAAGGAAGGTGATTTTGTAACATTTTAAAACAGGGAATTTAGAATTTCAAAGTGATACATATTTACTGTAACTAATGAATAACCCTGCAGATTAAAACATTCCTACAAGGCCTGCTACACTATGGACCAGATTACTAATACATTTCTATTCTATGGAAAATACAAAATATTTTTAGGCATCTGGTAGAAATAATAAAACATTTATATAAAAATTCAAACAAGATTACAAAGTAATTTGTAAACAAAATATTGTACTTGAGTTCTCATTATTATTAGCACTCAAAATACACAGCTTGAATAATTAGCAGTAATGTGGACTTAACAGGCCTTAAACTGGCTCTGTACATAATTACATAATGTAGCTGTGCTTTGGGGAAGTAAATGTATTTAAAAGAATAGGCAAAGATACGTTCAACATACAGTGAGAAGAATGAAATATTTATATAAGACACAAAGACAGAGCTTAATCTGTCTATATAGGCCTGAGATAATGCAAGATATTTTCTAACTACAGAAGAACCTCTGTAAGTTTACCATCCAAGGGACTGTAATAAACTGGTCAACAAACGGAGGTCGTCAACATAAGGAGGTAGGCCTACTGTACTGATATGTACATGTGGTGCATGTCTGATCTATGAAAATTAGGTCAACTTAAGGAGGTCACCGTAGGGAGGTGGTCAACAAAGGAGGTTCTACTGTAGTCTATATGTAGTATTACTATAAGCAATAATAGTATAACTCAACATTAAGCCATTCAATGTAAACTTCCTAAATTTTTCTTCATTCCACCTTAAAATTTCTCTGTATACTAACTTGTCTTCATCCTCCAGTCTTCTTTCTTCAAATTAACCACCACTCCCCAACAATGACGACAAATGGCATCTGTATCCTACTACATTCTCATTGATTCACTCCTCTCACTTTTCTTAAATCTTGTTACTCTCTCTTTACCAACTCCCCCCTTTGGCTTACCACAGGGTCAAGGTATCATTTATCCAGGGAAGGGGGAAAAACTCCCTGAAAGGAAGATGCTCTGACACTAACAAGCTAACTAGCTCCAATCTCATCTCCAAGTTCAAATAGGATTGAATTTGTTGTATCCTTCTTTAACCTCTGTGAAGCATCTCCTTACAAGATTCTTTTTCTTAGGTTATGTAATACTGTCCTCTGAGCTCCTTTCCGTCCACCTCCTTCCCTCATCCCTTAACATAAGCATTTGTGCTGGGCCTCTTCTCTTCTCGCCATACTTTCTCTAGTTTACTTGATTCGCTCCTACTCTTTTGGCTCTCTCTCCCAAGCTGTTTATGCTCTCAATAAATCTCTCACAAACTGCTTTTCCCCTTTGCTCTGGATAGTTCCAGAACCTTGCTACCAGTCCAAGTTCTCATTCTGAATCTTCTTCTTCCCTAAGTCATTCTACAAATTATCAATGAAGTAATCTTTCAAAGGCCCTGATTGCATCAGTTTGTTTTATTCACTCACCTGAAATGGCTCCCCACTGTCTACTTGCTCAAAGTTCAAACTCTTTGCAGGTGGTGCCTGTGGCTCAGTGAGTAGGGTGCTAGCCCCATAAACTGAGGGTGGTGGGTTGAAACCTGGCCCCGGCCAAACTGCAACAAAAAAAACAGCTGGGTACTGTGGCGGGCGTCTGTAGTCCCAGCTGCTCGAGAGGCTGAGGCAAGAGAATCACCTAAGCCCTGGAGTTGGAGGTTGTTGTGAGCTGTGACGCCACAGCACTCTACCAAGGGCGATAAAGTGAGACAGTCCCTACAAAAAAAAGTTCAAACTGCTTGAGAGATGTTCCAAGTCTTCTGATTTGCTATTATCCCTAAGTATCCGATACTATGTTCATAATATCTGAACGAGGCTAAAAAGTACATTGATTATGTCTCACCACACTTGCTGAAGAGCTATCCAGCATTCAAGTCTCAGTTCAAATTCTGAATCCAAATGACCCCATCTTTCTAGTTCAGTTTTAATCTCTTCCTTCTTCATGTATAGAAAGTACTCAAAAACTTGATGACATTGATGCCATTCTGCCTTGCTTTGAAATGACATAGATATTTTTTAATTCTATTAATTGAATATGATTAGTAGTAGGAATCTTAATTGTATTTTCTCTGTAGTGCTTTCAGCATAGTGAACAGTGTCAAAGTCAGATTATTCATCTGGAATTAAAGACTATTATCCATGATCTGAACTAAAGTTCGCCTCTCCTTACTTCTAAAGAAAAGTTCTGGTAAACAAATGAGCTAAATACACAATATTATGGGAGGTGGGAATGGAGGTATGGTGCTGAATAAATGACTCAAAGGAACTTATTTTAAAGCATTTTCATCTGAATTATTTTACAAAAAATAATTATGAACACTTCTACTCCTAGGTATATGTCTAACAGAACTGAAAACATATGTTCATACAAAAACTTGTATATTTACATTTGTAGAAGCAGTATTTATGATAGGCAAAAAGTGTAAATAATTCAACTGTCCATCAACTGATGAATAAATAGAACGTGGTATACATACAATGAAATATTATTTGGCCATATAAAGGAATGAAATATTGATACAAGCTACAATGGGGATGAATCTTGAAAACATCATATCAAATAGAGAAGTCAGACACAAAAAGCTACATTGTGTTATTCTATTTATATGAAATTTCTAGCATAGGTAAATCCATAAAGAAAATAAATTAGTAGTTGCCAAGAGTTGAGGGGTCATTGGGAGTGCCTGTGAGTAAGGTTTCTTTTTGGGGTAAAGGAAATGTTCTAGAATTAGATAGCGATGGTTGCATCATCAAGAATATATTGAAAACCTGAATTATATAATTTGTGTTATGTGAATCTTACCTCAGTTGAAAAAAAAAAAAAAAGAGTTGTGAGTTTGGTCCCTAGAATGACAACTTGGCTTTGTGGTATAATGCAGAAGAGCTGTGACCTTTGAATCGGCAAATCTAGGTTTAAGTCAATTTGGCACTTATGTATGAGTTGTCGGTTTCAGGACATTTAACTTTTTTTTAAGCCTTAATAACTTCATCTATAAAATCACTGTGAGATTCATGAAATTATTATTTCAAATGAAAAAAACCTACTATTATTCTGTATACTTAAAATGATTTTTTAAAATCCTGAACTGCATTGAATAGTCAGTAATTTCACTGAATAGTCCATAACTTTTATGGACTGGTTATCTGACCAGCTTTTGTTGTCAAATATGAATGACATCTTGGATCTATGTAGCACTTATCCTGTAGGCAATAATAGAGAGGATACCTGGGAAGGGTGACCCTCTCTTTGAGACCCCAAGGATACACCTGCAGGGTTTCTCCTCTCCATGGTGACTCAGCTTTTAGGAATTTGTAGAAACTTAATTTCCTGGGACCTGGCAATTTCCGCTTTCGTGAAATCCTGTAGTTCTGTGGGGTCTGGAACTTTTTGGCTGGGGATAAAAAGGAGAAGACCAAGCCAGTTGGTGAGCGTGGCCATTTTGAATTCTTCTATGCCCTTTGCATCACTGGCTGAAATAAAGCCCCTCCTCTTATAAACATGTATGGGTGCTTTCTCTCCATTGGGCAGCCCTAATAGATACAGCGTTATTTAATTCTAATCTTAACAATGAGAGATAGCTTGGGCCTACAGTTGTAAATAGGCATAGAACTGAGTTTAAGTTCAGGTTTGCTACTGACCTTGGACAAACACCTAACATCTCCAAACAGCACTGTACATTCCACAAAGTGTACGTAAGTGTGTACGTGTATCTACACATAATAGGAGTGATTCAGTTTGTTGACATATCTGTCCTACAAAGCACATATTGTGGTATGTAACAAGCACTCCATCAGCAGTTATTATGATTGTCCATACTGTGGAGTAACAAGTTTAAAAGACTGGTTTAATTTAGGTAAGGGAAATAAGGGATGATTTGCTGCCTCTCTTATGCATTTTTCCAGCATCATACAGCATTGCTTTAGAAACGGTTTGATGTTCTGCTTACATAGTTAAAGAATAGACAGAGTCCTATTTAGGACTAGCACAAGGCCTGACACAGGTAGATGCTCAGTGAACATTTACTGAATAAACAAACTAGGGGTATGGTGTTACTGGCTGCATCTGTAAGTAAGCATCAGTACCGATGTTTTAAAATATCCATACTCTAAGACATTTTGCATTTAAAAAATTTCATTTCAGTGTCCCATATACTCCTTGGCACCAATACAAAGGAGGGTGTATGTTACTTTAAAAGATAGAAGACTGAGAATTGAACCAATGAACACCCAACTGAAGTAACAAGTATTGCTATGTTTAAGCATCTGAGTATACGTTCTGTCCTCTTGATTAAAGTTCTCTAATAGTTTTTTCAGGCCAGTGGTCCTAGGTAACTCTCAGTATGCCTTCACAGAAGTGACCTTACACACAGTTGGCACTTAATTATATGTAGGTTACTTAAAGAATTGGGTAAAAACACTTCTTGGTTATATAAAATTTTCATGACATTTAACCTATAGTGATAAGATGGAAAGGAGTTAACAGCAAAATTCTATCTCTCTAATAGCAGTTAGCTATAATCACTTTAAGAAAGGAAATCCCATATGTGAATACGTATTTATCTGTATACATAATTTCTCATAAAGAAAAGCAAACATATCAATCCACATGCAACCAATTATAAAATTTTCTTCAGTTGTCTTACCTGTAAACAAGGTGACCCAAATTTGGGCAATATTAGGTTACTTCAATATTACTAGGATTATTGACTTGACTTTAGATAAACATGATGAAATTTATTGTTTTTCTTTTCCTTCAAATCAGAGTTTAGGTACCTCAGCTTTATGTTAGGAACTGTGTAAGATTTAACTGTACGATATGGTCCTTGCATTTAAATATTTATATTAGTAAAGATATAATGGTGAATAACCTAAGACAGAGCATTGTTCATTGGCTTGCTAAATTAAAACTCACCTGGGAGTTTGCAGTAAAACAGCAGGAGCTGAAAGAGTCAGGAAAAACTTTACACAGGATCTTGAAGGGAAGCTAAAATCTGAGAAGGCAGAGAGAAGCTCCAGAGGACGGCTTTTTGGGTAGAGTAGATAACAGTACCAAAGGTGCAGACTTGACTGAGTTTGAGAAACAGAGTGGCTTCAACAGAACAGAAAGGATGGGCCCAAGAGCATCAGAAATCAACCTGAATGAATAATGTAGGGGCATTGGAAAGAATGTTGGAAGTCAAGTAGAGGAGGATAGATTTAATTAGCAAAAAACATTGAACCAACAAAGCCCTCTGGAAAGGGGAGTGACATGCTGGAAGTAGAACTTTGATCAGGATGAGTTGGAGAAAAGAGATGGACAAGAAGGAGGCAAGTGTGGTCCCAGGAATGGGGCAGGAAGGGTCTGAATAGGACAGGCTTACAGAGAGATATGGTGTATCATCAGCAACATGGTGGGCCCTGAGACCGTAAAGTTAGGGCATCTCAGAAACAAAAAAGAACACAGACCAATCCAGGAACTGGCTGCAAGGCAAAGGGGTTATACTGCAGACGAAGACCTAGACATTTCAAGCACTAGAGAATTTTTCAAATATCTTATAAGCAGCCTTCATTGTTTAGTTTTGTTTACTGTAGGTGCCTCAAATTTCACATCTGCTTTGCTAACACATCTTCATGAAAATCCGCTGATGTAAGAATTAGTTTTAATATTTTCAATACATGAATAAAATTAGCTGACCCGTTATAGGCTATGAACCCCTGAAGACTCAACGAGAACAGAAAAACATTCTTTTTTATATAGAAGTCGCCCCATATCTGAGGGGGATAAGTTCCAAGACCCCCAGTGAATGATTGGATCAGTGGATAGTACTGAACTCTCTGTATACTATGTTTTTTTGTTCCTATGCTTACTACATTACATACTTATGATAAAGTTTAAATTATAAATTAGGCACAGTAAGATTAACAACCATAATAAGATAGACTAATTATAACAATATGCCAGGATCACTATTCTTGTTTGCCGCCATCACTAAGTAAAAAAAGGGTGACTTGAACACAAGCATCAAGACCGTCAATCTGATCATAGTTGGCTACAGCTACTAATGTCGTTAATGGGCGGGTAGTGTACGCAGTGTGGACAAATGACGATATACGTGCTGGGTGGGAGGGAGCAGGGTGTCACACTACTCAGAATGATGCAAATTTAAAACTTATGGATTGTTTATTTCTGGAACTTTCTGTTTAACTTTTTTTTTTTTTTGTAGAGACAGAGTCTCACTTTATCGCCCTGGGTAGAGTGCCATGGCGTCACACTGCTCACAGCAACCTCCAGCTCTTGGGCTTAAGAGATTCTCTTGCCTCACCCTCCCTAGTAGCTGGGACTACAGGCGCCCGCCACAGCGCCTGGCTATTTTTTTGTTTTTGCAGTTTGGCCGAGGCCGGGCTTGAACCCGCCACCTTCGGTATATGGGGCCGGCGCCCTACTCGCTGAGCCACAGAAGCCGCCCTGTTTAACATTTTTGAAACTTGGTTGACCACAAGTACCTGAAATCATAGAAAGAATAATCACAGAAAAGGGGGTGATTACTGTCCTCAAATATATACTCTCTATTTTGATACCAAAACACCAAAGCAATTTTTTCATCTGATCTAAAAATCTTAAAACACATCCTTAGCTTTATATGAGGGTGGTACAAGTTGGAAGAAAACAAACATTATTTCAGAAAATAAATTAAAAAAAATAAAAACACTTTGTGGTGTTGCTTTCCTGAACTGCTCTATGAAATGGAAGGAAAGTCTTGGAATTGAAATGGAAAAAATGCTGCTAAGTTTTTCAGACTATCTAATCATTTTGATTAAATAATTATTAGATCTACAGTCAATGCCCCACCTCTCCTTTCCTCCCATCTCCTCTACATAATGTGGTAAGAAAGAAGGATGGCATAAATCGCTGGATTTC
The DNA here is from genome assembly GCA_963573935.1 of Arctocebus calabarensis. Taxonomy (NCBI): domain Eukaryota; kingdom Metazoa; phylum Chordata; class Mammalia; order Primates; family Lorisidae; genus Arctocebus; species Arctocebus calabarensis. The sequence goes on from CAUYON010185782.1 coordinate 10,391, forward strand.
ATTTATGTACTCCCATGGTACTTTCTAAATACTTCTATTATTATAATGCTGATTCTCCTATCCATGTATAATTTTAATGTGTCCTTATGTCTCTTCCCACAATCATTTTCCAGAGAACTGGCAAAAATAAGCATAACTATCATCACCCCCCAAGCTCTTCCTTTACAATCAAACTTGTGCTTTTCCTCCATTATTTCATTTCATCCTCACACCAGTCCTGTGAGGTAGTTACTGACATTATGCCCATATTACAGTTGAAAAAACTAAGGTTTTGGGAGGTTTAGGGATTTGTGCAAGGCCCTGAAGCTTGTTAAGTAGCAGACAAGTTCATCTGCCATGCTCATTAGCCATTAGATTATAATGCTAAACCCCAAGCATATGTGAATGAAACCAAAAGTAAGAAATATAAGGAAACTGGACATGCTGCTCATGGTGTAAAAGGAGGGGCATCCATTCTGAGAACTGTGTCAGTGATAGAAACGACAGGCTGCTCAACTAGCTTCTAACCTTTCCTTGAACTGAGAACACTGTACTCCTTTCCTAAAGGAGTGTGGGGCACTGCTATGAATTGGTCATTTGCAGGACAACTTACAAGACTGTTTGACAGTGCTGACGGGATCTCGGTATCTTCTCAATTTGGTCACATTTAAAAAAAAACCCCTACTTAGATCAGTCTGCTTAAGACTAACTAGGCTGGTTGGTGGGATCACAAAGTTTTAAAAAATATTTTCTTAGCAGAATATGTAATGACCTGAGCAACTTGTATAACTTCCATCTGTGAAACTAATGTTTAAAAATGTTTCTCAGTATACAAAATATATTCACAAGAAGTTAGTTCTTCTAAAAATAACTCTCCACTCTAATTCCCTCCTTATGCATCTGGACAAAGATGTCATATTTCCTCCATAGAGCTTCCTTTTATGTTGCAACAGTAAGAATCTCAATTTCGAGCTGAACCAGAACAATCTAGAACTGTAAACTTTTTCACAAGAAGTGATTATTTTTATTACTATTCTGTATAAATTGTCTCAATATGAAAATGTGATGGGACTTATTTATGTTTTAACTCCGAAATACTTTTAACTAGAAAATAAAGCAGTTGTAGTTTTAAATTCTGCCTTCCCATCCCCCCCTCTCTTTTCTGTTAACATGTGGCCATCCACAAAGGGTCAGTGTGATCTTTGCAGACCAGAGATAAGGGATATGACCACAATAAACTAGAGAATTGAAGATTAAGCACATGAAAGTAATTCAGGAGTTTAAAACTTGTCATCTGTGTATAAAGCTAGCAAGCAGTTATAACTGGCTAAGCAAACGTGCAAATTAATACGATGCAGTTAGTTACTTCCACTTTTCCCTTCAACTAGTGTTGTTTTGGCAGGCAGCCATATAATCTGCAATAATCTATCACTAGGGAAGCACCACCCACTTCCTCTGTCTCACCCCCCTCCAAGCTATCTCAGGGATATTTCTGGACTGCTAATAAAACAATCAATCATAAAGGACTCTTTGTGAAAAATGAACTTTAAATGATTTGTACTTTTAAGTTTTCAGCATTCATAAATATTAATGGAAAAAAGCACATGCTATGTGGTACAACATTTTAAAGATTATTTGAAATTTGTAATTTACTTTTTTATACATTAGAAAGAATAGACCTCCCCATTAGTAATATCTACTGCAGTGTTTCTTGAAGGAAAAATGCTTCCTACATATAATACTAAGACTTAATTTACACATCTAATATGCCAAATATTATGAGTTGGAGCACTAGAGTCACATATCAGTCTATACATTTCATTTAAAACTTTTTAAAGGTTTCTCTGGTAAAGAAACAATTAAGATTAATGACAATTATTGACACGGTGGGGGTGAAGGAAGGGGAGAGCAGAGAGAGGAAGAATGAGGAGGGGTGGGGAAAGGAAGAGCAGAGAGAGGGAAGGAGT
>CAUYON010185783.1:0-24499 GCA_963573935.1 Arctocebus calabarensis
GTCCCAGCTACTAGGGAGGCTGAGGCAAGAGAATCACTTAAGCCCAAGAGCTGGAGGTTGCTGTGAGCAGTGTGACGCCACGGCACTCTACCCAGGGCGATAAAGTGAGACTCTGTCTCTACAAAAAAAAAAAAAAAAAAGCTGTGTGCTTTGATTTGATGCTTTTGCTTTGCATTGTGTGCTATGCAATGATTTGAAGAGGACACCCAGGGTTCCCACCTCTCCCCATGTGGCCACTCACACCGATTGCACTTGTGGAGAGCACAGTGATGCCTCAGATTCTGGAAAAGGGGACGGGGTGGGCTACCAGCCCAAGTGCTGGGTTTGGCTATCTGGGGAGCTGAAAGAGTGTCACCTCCCCCTACCTCCTGCTCCTGATAACCAGAATGACATGGGGAGGAGCAGCTTCCTCCATCTCCCTGTCATTTCTTCATAAGGTTTAGGCAATATTACTCTAGGCAGGGGAAACTGACCTGTTGCCTCAGGTCATTCTTAATCTGTCAATGCATAAATTTAAATGTCTTTGTCAAAACCTAGAGGAATGGAATCCCTGAAGAACATTCCCTTTACAATTGAACTGAAGGAACTGGCCTTTTATTTTACTGGGTTTTGTTCAATGGAATAGGGCTTGAAATTAGCAGGTCATTAACTGAGACCTGGACATCTCCATTTACCCCAGAGACCTTGCATTAGTGGCATTTGGAGTGATGGGATTTGACATGTACTAGAATTTCTACCAGGAGGACTATGGATTTTCATAGCTGGTTTAGTTGAAAACAGAATTCTGTCAAGAATTATAAAGAAAATTTTACTTCTTTCTGTGTTAGGGAACCCTGTATTCTACCATGGAAAAAAATCAGGCCTGGTGGGGCCTTTCCTAAATCTCATCATTGGCCCCTCAGAGGAGGGGAGGAGGTATCCTTTCACTGGTAACCAAGCTCAGTGTAGAAGAGTGTTGCCAGAGGTAAAGCCTTAGAGCAGAGCAGGGAAGCAGGCTTTGGTGGCTATTCTCAAATGAGGAGTTAAGTGGCCAAACCTCAGAGGAAATGAGACAGAAGGAAGTTTTTCCAAGATTGGCACAGAGAAAGAGACAGTTTCATAAACAGGATAATTGAATAACAATAGCTTGGCTGTAAAGAGCTGGGCTGAGACTCACTCTCTCTGGACTCAAACCCAGGTGCAATAACTGAACAGCAGTATGACCTTGGGGAAAACTCCATAACCTCTCTCTGCCTCAGTGTTTGAATTTGGATAAAAATAATGACTAAAGGCCAGATGCAGTGAGTGGCTCATGCCTTTGATCACTTAAGGCCAGGAATTCAAGACCAGCTGGGGTGATAGTGAGGTCCTGTGCTTACGAAAAATAAATAAATAAAATAATGCCCAACCCCTAGAAATATGTCTTAAATCATCTCATAAAGCTCTTAGTATAGGGCAGCACCTGTGGCTCAGTGAATAGGGCACCGGCCCCATATACTGAAGGTGAACCGGTTCAAACCCAGCTCCGCCAAACTTTAACAACAACAACAAAATAGCTGGGTGATGTGGTGGGTGCCTGTAGTCCCAGCTACTCTGGAGGCTGAGACAAGAGAATCGCCTAAGCCCAGGAGCTGGAGGTTGCTGTGAGCTATGAAGCCACGGCACTCTACCGAGGGTGATAAAGTAAGACTCTGTCTCTAAAAAAAACTCTTAGTATAGTCCGCACACCTAGAAAGCACTCGTTATAGATTACCCATAATGAAAATAATAATTACATCAATAGTTACTCTTATTAATCATTAAATTAGCATATTAATAATACTAAATTATTATTAAATAATTGCTATTAATAGTGGGAACTCAGAAGGGGCTGGCTCCTTCCAGATTTTGCATCTTCCCGATTCAGTGAAAATATATTAGTCTGAGCAGGCTTGCTCTCCTCCTGAGTAATTGTTAGCTCTTCTCTCTAAACTATGTTGTCTGGTTTCTGAGAGAAGGTGATGGGCAACACTTTGACTAGCCTGATGTGCTTTTTATTTTATTTGTTTATTTATTTATTTATTTGCAGTTTTTGGCCAGGCTGAGTTTGAACCCGCCACCTCCGGTTTATGGGGCCGGCGCCCTACTCCTTGAGCCACAGGTGCTGGGAGATATGCTTTTTAGATTTTGAAATAAACTTCACAGATCCAGACTGTGTGGACTAAACATAATCTGAACATTGTGTTTTGATAAAAACAATAAATGTCTAACTTAAACAGCCCTCAGTGTTCTTAGATAATTGATAAATAAATGTGGAGTAAAGAACTTTATAATGAGGGTGGGGATTCATTTTCAATCCAAATAAAGCTGTGTTCCAGATTGAAGTTTTCATTTTCTAAGGATTTTAAGCATCTGTCCTTAGTGAGGCCTTTTGTTATTTCAGGTGCGATTGCTGGTATAGTCGATCAGCCAATGCAGAACTTCCAGAAAACATCTGAGGCTCAGGCTTCAGCAGGACACAAGGCCAAGGGTGTTATCTCGGGTGTGGGGAAAGGAATCATGGGAGTGTTCACAAAGCCCATCGGAGGAGCTGCCGAGCTCGTGTCACAGACTGGTTATGGTGAGTCGGTGGGGACGGGTCAGGCCAACTCAGACATGACTGATGAATTTGCATTATTGTACCAAGGGTTCCCTAAAATAATCTAACTTTTCACATGGCAAAGTACAGAAAATGGCTTGGGGGAAAAGGGGGGAGGTTAGAAATGATTTTTGTCTCTTCAAAGCCCCCTCATCCCTTTCTCTTTGAGAACCAGAACCTACACTCCTGTCCCAGCCAGTGGTCTGGAGGGGCAGGGGAATGACTTTTGCTCTTGGTGCAGAACATAGCTCAAGGGAATTGCCTGGGTGAGGTCACAACATGAATCTGGGTGGAGGCCACAAGATTGTTCTAGCTAAAAACAGGACGAATTCCAACAGAAGACACGAGATTGCCTTAGCCCAAAATGGGATTATGAGATTAACCAGAACCTTCAAAACCTCTGTGCTTCTGTTCAGAAGAGGGGAGCGCTGGTATTTTTGATACAGGAGGTTGCTAGTCTCCTCATTTGTGGGCAGATTAATAAAATTCTCCTTCCATCTCTTCAAACTGCTTGTCTCTCCTTTTCTGATGTGGTTTCTGTGGACAAGTGCTGAGCTTTGGATAACAAAAGGAGTAAAAACATTTAAAAAATAGTAGCTGTAGAATTGTGCTACTAATAAAAAGTAATAAAATTGTAGAACCAGAAAATCAATTAGTGATTTCTCTGGGCTTGGGAGTAGCCTTCTCACCTGCAGACATCACCCTATTCTTTGGGGCCAGGCTGAGTCTTCCCACCAATGGCAGCCAACTGAAACCCCTTCCCCCAAGCAGATGGCTGCCATGAACTTGGGCTTGTGGCACTACTTGCACTTGGATGGTAGCAGGGTAGAGCCCCTCCCCTGCCCATGAGAAGCAGCTCCCTCCCATACTTATTTTCTTCATTTTTGGCAGAGCACATTAAAGTAACTTTCCATAAACATGCGACTAGGATCATTACCTTTTAACCTAAAATTAGTGTCATCATTTTGGTCATGAAGCAGCCTGTCTACAGGAGTGCTCACCCATCTGGGGGCATGGTAAGCAGTCTGCGTCTGGCCATAAAGTCTGCAGGCCTTCTGCACCTCAGTAGCTCTTGATACGAGGCAGTCTCATCTGTGCACAAAAACAAGTGTCTGAAGGAAGGAGGCAGGAGATGAATGCCCACCCTTGAGGCAGCCGTGGGGAAGCATCTTTCAGGACACCATACAGACGCCCATGCTCCTTTTCCTTTTCCCACCCTGCCCCTCATTATTTCTCCCTCTGTGAATGACATTTTCACTCACAGCAATAAGGATTGCTACAGCTGGGCAGCGCCTGTGGCTCCAGGAGTATATACCAGAGGTGGCAGGTCAAAACCGGTCCTGGCCAAAAAAAAAAAAGAATTGCTGCAGCTTATAAGTGGTCAAAGTTAAACTCACCCTTATCAAATGCTATACATTAATAAAAATGGTGTTCCTTTTGATAGAGACTTAGGTAAAGTCAATATTGCCCCTCACAGTGTGTGTTTCCCAGGGCTGAGGAACCCCCCCCTTATGTAAAACTGTCTCACAGCAGAGCTTCACATGGTCTTTTTGGTTTCTATCACTCTTGTAAAACTTTTATTACCAAACCACTAACTCTTAGTCTAATGACTACGCCTCGTTTATAAACATTTACAAGCCCTCAGAGAGCACACACACTGTACCATCTTTGGTTCTGGAGTCTCTTTAGAGGCCTGTGTGGCCGCTGCTGGGTGCCCTCATTTGGTGCTGGCACCAGGGAGACCAGGTAATAAACCAGAGGCCCCAAGAGCACCCATAAATGTATATGGATTTGTGTTTAACAACTGGATTAAGTCACTTCACATTTAAATGCTGTGTGTAGGAAAGGGTGTGACTTTGGATGTTATCTATGTGTGTTGTGTTTTTTTTATTCTTTGGCTTGCCATAGCACAGGTACAGAAGTATTGTTAATATTAAGGAATTCAATTAACAAGCTAGACTTTTTTAACACGTGAATTGTAAATGATGTGTCAGCAGTTGTTCCTGACCAGTTTCTCTCAGGAGCATTCTGCTTTCTCTAATTGTTAGTCTGTGCTTGGACTGTAGCACACTCATATTTTAGTTACTAATGCAAGATCACCAGGGTTAAGAACATAATGTTTAATGATTAGCTATACACTTGCTTCCAAAGATGGGACATCATTTTGGATCTGTAACATTTTATGGATGGCTCTAAGCAGAAGACGTCACTGTAGCAGGGAACTATTTTCCAGAAAACAACTAGTAAAACACCCCTACTTCTCTTACCACAGGTATTTTACATGGAGCTGGACTTTCTCAGCTTCCCAAACAGCGCTATCAGCCAAGTGATCTACATGCTGACCAGGCTCCAAATAGCCATGTCAAATATGTCTGGTAAGATTATTGAGACACTTGCTCAGCTTGCATCCACATTATGCGTTAATAGCACTCTGCTCACTTTCAAGCTAATGAGACAGACTTCTAGTTGAGCCCAAGAGGAGCAGCTGTTTTTGGCATTGGCATCTTGGGCAGCACAAGGGAATAAGAGAGGGCCAGGGAAAGGCCGTCTTCCTTTTGGGGCTGGCTGCACAACTCTTCTGCTCCACACCCACTACCCACGGAAGGCAGACGTGGGGAGAAGCTCAGGCCTGTGAAGGGAACTGAGATTTCCAGTGGAACCAGCATTATGATTAGGGTGCTGTTTCTTTTCTTTTTTCTTTTTTTTTTATTGTTGGTGTTGTTGATATAGAATTTCACTCCGTCGCCCCAGGTAGAGTGCCATGGCATCATTATAGCTGACAGCAACTGCAGTCTCTTGGACTCAGGTAATCCACTTACCACAGCCTCCTGAGTAACTAAGACTACAGGCACCCACCACAACACCTGGCTAGTTTTTTCTATTTTTAGTAGAGACACGGGGTCTTGTTCTTGCTTAAGCTGATCTTGAACTCCTGAGCTCAAGCGATCCACCCACTTCAGCCTCCCAGAGATCAAAGATTACAGATGTGAACCACCATGCCCAGCATTTTTTTTTTTTAAGGGGAAGAAAAGGAGAAATCTTTGTCTCTAGGAGCAGCCAGGTTCTCTTGACCAGAATTAATTTGAGAATTAAATTGGCAATTAACATTTCAAGTTAAAATTAATAACAGTCTTTTGCCCTTGAGGAGCTTTGTGTGGGGTTATCCCAACTCTTGGTAAGTAATAGGCACTGGTAAGTGACCATCTTTTCAAGCTGACTCCTAGCCTCACTTTTCTCCTTTTATACAGGAAAATGCTTCAGTCTCTGGGCAGACCAGAAGTCCACATGGCTCTAGATGTGGTTCTGGTGAGGGGCTCAGGCCAGGAGCATGAAGGATGCTTGTTGCTGACATCAGAAGTGCTCTTCGTGGTGAGCGTCAGTGAGGACACACAACAGCAGGCCTTCCCCATCACAGAGATCGACTGTGCACAGGACAGCAAGCAGCACAACCTGCTCACCGTGCAGCTCAAGCAGCCAAGAGTGGCCTGTGATGTGGAGGTACATTTCAGAAAACAGAGTGACTAAAGCTAGCTGCCAGGGAGGCTGAGAAGTAGGCCGATGACTGGTATGCAGGCAGCCTCTGGAGTGGCTGCCAGAAACCAGAAGGGCTGCTGGGCAGAGGAAAGAGTGTGGAGGTGCAAGAGCCATTGCAGAAGGGCACTGGGAAGCTGTCACCCCAGTGTGCCCTGCACAGGAGACCCCAGCAGATGGCCAGAGGGACTCTTGGTATGGGGCTAAGCCACCATGTGAACTAAATAAGGCTGATCTGGCTTGGTTGTCATAGGACCAGGGTGTTAAAGTGGACAGGTCAGGACAGTTGAGTTCTAAAATGAGTGGGTTGGCAGAGGAAGGGCTAGGATCAGGGTAGCAATTCCAGGAGGCCCCCTGATCCGAACATCTGATTTCAGGTCCAAGGCTGTGCACAGTCTGGAATAACTACAGCAGGTTTGTGGGTATACGAGAGGACAGCTACAGAAGTAAGGGGCATCACGAATGAAACAAGACAATCCCTCTGCCCCCTCCCCTACTCCCAACCCTATAGAGACTTCAATGGTCACAATGTTGTGAAGAGATATCACTGTCCCATCCACTGCTCTGTATTCTGTGGCTATGTCTCCTTCCCCATAGGACAGTTTCCTATCCCATGAGTACCAGGGGGGCTCCTGGGAATAATGCTTAGTTAGACTCTTGGGCCCCACAGCTCCTAAGATGTGCTGGTTGCTGACTTCTGGCACACGTAAGTTGATGTAGATGGATGCTTAGGCAGGGTGTACTGGGTTTCAGGGGTCAGAAGTGAGCCCTGACCAAAATGACCACAGCTTCTTGCCATCCAGCCCAGGGTAAGCAGGTGCACCCACTGGAAAACTGCTCTCTGCCGCCCCCCCCAGGGGGGTGGCCTGAACGTGGGGCCTAGTTGTTTACCTAAGAACCACATATCTTTTTCCACACAGCAAGAAGGGATGGATCAATAGCAAACCCAAGCCTGCTGGTCCTAACTTGGGAATTAGGAAGCCCCTGCAAAGGATAGCAGACCTGCCTCTAGCAGGTCCTGCCTAATTCCTCATTTCATTTCTCTTCCTGGTATGGGAGCCTGTGTCTCCCTCACACATTTGTCTCAGTAAAATTATCTGGGAAGATGGAAAGCAGCCAACTACAACAACTCTTAAGATTTCTCCAGTTTCTTGGATCATAATCAGTCAGGCTTTAAGCTGGAGCTTGGCACCAGGATGACATTGCTGCTTCAAGTTGATGACTTACTGGGAATAAGCAGAGGTCAGATGTCCAAGCTGACTTTATTAGATCTGCCAAAACTTTCTGATCAGTTGACAATAAAGCAGCAGTTATCTGGCTGCAGGATCTGGCAAGGAATAATATCATTATCTTCCAGTCCTTGGTCCTTAAGGAGAAACCTCCAAGGCCCTAAGGAGCATTCGTGACCATCGTTATTCCTTAGCTGCTTGGGAAGTATTTCAGAGCTTAAACTGTTGAGACTGGAGATGCTTCTTACTTTTAAACTGTTTGTACTGTCTTCAATTGTGATCCTTTTGCTTTTCTGTTTGAAGTGAATACTGTGGGGAACTGTCATAGCTAGAGGGGAATAGATCTATTTCTCCAGAGGTTATTGAGATGATAGCTGGGGTGACTACCCCTGGAAGTTGCTAAGGCAATTTGGGACCATGGAATCAGAGTTAGAGGCAGAAGCAGAAGCTCCAGGCCATGCTCAACACTGGCTTTCCACTGGTATCCAGGGAGAAAAGCAGACTGGGAATATGGAGTGGCTGACACCGTGTGGGAAGAGGCTGAGAGTAGCACTGTGTCCCCACGGCCCTGGATACTGGGCAGACCGTGGGAGGCCGGTGCCTTCAGCCTCCACGTTCTGCTTTCTTGGTGTCTGTCCCACTTCACCTTTCCCCTCAAATCTTTAGGAACATCCCCTTAAATCTGTGTGCATAACCCTAACCAACGCCATTTCCCCTGAAGAAAACCCAAGCTGCAGAGAGCCTTTTTGCTTGACAGTGACCCTTCACTCAATGCCAGTCCAGTATTTCTGCGTGGAGGAGCACTGCCTCATGCACAGACTTTCCTCTGCTGCCCTGCCCATGTCACTTGTCCCCACATACCTCAGACATAAGGAAACCTACCTGCAGTGAACACCCTCAGTGAAGACCAAGAGCAGCATTTTAAGATCTTTGTATAAAATGGCTTTTCTGGTTTTTTGCTTTTGCCTCAGATGCTAGGACATTTGAATTTTGGAAGGAATTAATTTGTAGATGACATCATCCAGTACAATCAAATATGGCAGGATTCAGATTTTTTAAAATCAGCATTTGCTTTTCTTGGGTAAATGCAGCCATTTTTAGGGGTAATAATTGCTTAATATGCCTGGCACATTATTGAAATCCCTTCTGAGAGGCTTAAAATGAGTCAGAAGGTCAATTTATTCCTTGGCTGGGTTCCTTTCACAACACGGGTTTTCCTGTGCTGCTGTTCAGGAGGAGCAATTAAGACTCTGTGTATCCAAAGCTTTCCAGCTGAATTCTGGCCCCATCAGTGATATCATCAGAGCTCTGGCTTTTGCCTGGTGGTGCAGAGCTTTCATCTGGTAATGAACCTTTAGGGGCCTTTCCTCCCACCATGGGCTTAAAAACATGAGGCCCAAACTAAGGGATTCCCTGCTTGTTCCTCGGGCAGCTCCTTTACTCTTTACATTCAACGTGGCTTTGTGGAACTTTTTTCTGAGCTCTACATAGAAATATAAATTCTTTACCACTACTTTGAGAACTAAAAACCCCTCTGTAAAAATGTCTGTAATTCTTCCAGAGTGGTCTTGCCAACATTTGGTAGGTAAAAACCAGAGAAGTCAGTTGCTATCAGATTCTCACAGATCAGTGGCCTGCAACTGCAGGGTTCCTACTGCACTTGGTCTACATGTGTGCTCGACACCCCAGGACGCAGGGTGGGAAGAATTTACAGCTCCAGCTGCCTTTGATGGGTGCTTTCTCAGAAAATCTCACTTAAGAACTTAGGTAGTATATCTCAGTTCTCCTATTTGAGTTCTACTGAAGATGAGCCAAACTTTTATGAACCATAAATGTACTTTGCATCCTCCCTTTTTTCCATAAAAATTTCTCCTTCCTCTGCCCAGTTCTTCTATTTTCTCTGGCTTTAAATCCTAGTATTTATAAAAACAGAAAATGTTACAGTTCAAAAGGTATTTATTTTTCTAATGCTCTGTCCAAAGCCACTGGTTTGAAAGAGGTGCTCTCCACTTTCCTATCAAACTGAAGTTCTATCTGAAGAGACTTGAGGAGCTTTTATTTCAGGGTGCTGAGTTTAACGTTGATTAGTTTATATGGAGGAAAGACATTTCTCTCCTTGGCTGGTTAGTAAAGAGCAGTGACAAATGTTTTAGTGGTTAATGAGTAAAATATTATCAAATCATCAACTTCAAACATGAGAATTTTATGCAACACCAAACGCTTATTCACAGGAGGTTGCCCTAATATTCACAGCTTGTTACAGCTAAAACTGCGGTGTTGTCATTGCCACAGCTCAGATGACAAATAAAAGGAAGCACTATTTTGGATTAAATAGCTTTATTAGTTGACCTAAAAGGCAAAATGTACAAATGTATTAAGGCAAGATAGAAGAGAGAATTTTGTCATGGAAATCTCATTATAAGGGTCTGACAAGTAATGAATCTTTACTTTTGGGTCCCAGGTGGATGGAGTCCGCGAGAGATTGTCAGAGCAACAGTATAACAGACTAGTGGACTATATCACCAAGACGTCTTGTCACCTGGCCCCCAACTGCTCTTCCATGCAAACACCAAGCCCTGTGGTGGCTGTGGATCCTCCGCCCTCCACTGTTAAAACATACTGTTACTTGGTTGATCCACATTTTGCCCAGGTCTTCATTAGTAAATTTACCATGGTGAAAAATAAAGCTCTGAGGAAAGGGTTCCCTTAAATCCCCTCTGAGGTGTTGATTCCTGCTTTGTGCCATGTTTGGTTTTGTTTTTCTTTTTAGACAGGCTCTATGTTGCCCAAGCTAACCTTGAACTTCTTCCTGGCCTCAATTTTCCCAGTTCAGCTTTCAGAAACTACAGGTACATACCACCATACCTTGTGATAATTTATTCCTGAAAAAGAGAAACCTAATTAGTGCTAATATCCAATATGGACACAAGGAAAACACTTTTCTATAGAATTTCTAGCCACTTCTTAAATTCAGATTCTTACCATCTCCCAGAAACAAAGATACTTTAAAGTGTGTTCCTTTCCCATGTGGGGACAGTGATTAACAGAATCCTGTATATTGTAGTCCCCTCACACATAGAAAATCCATTCCTTTTTGCTGTGATATTTGCAAAAATTTCCACAATTTGAATCTATTAACTTTCTGCTCCTATACAAAATGTGGCCAGGCCTCAGAATGGAGAGCCAGTTGCATCTGTTTGGGGGCTGAGACACCACCTTTGCCTCATATCCCCTTGTCTGCAAAGGTTTGGATTCTTGAAATGCTTAGACTTTGTGATTAACTTATCACATTTGTTACTTAACTGCAATGCTACTCTTTCAGTGAAAACTGCTGTGTATTCTTTCTCAAGTCTGCATTTAGTCAAATGTAAGAAGTCTGATTGCTTGCTATCCAGGTATTAAAAGTCCCATCCAATCTGTTTTACTAAGCAAGCTTAGGGTAAATCCTTTGTGTCTACCAATGAGTTAACATCCCTGAAGCGCTCAGGTGAGTTTGCAGAGTACCCTAAAACACACTAGGAACTCCTTGGTCCCAAGCAGGGAGTCAAGAACCCCAACACTGATGCTAATGATGACAACAGTCCAGATAGTTTATTCTACTCAATTGACTTGACAAAGCATTGAAGATACTTCCAGTGACTGGTAATATTTAGCTTCTCAGAATGGGTTTGAATCAAGATCCCAGGACACCAGATTTCTTAAAACGTTTAGTAAATATCTGATTAAAACATGCTTACTGATTTTGAGATGCCATGACAATGGAAATTGCAAATGCCCACTGATCTTTGATTTAACATGTTCTTGAGCAGTCACTACAAACCTGTTACTGGAAAGCAAGACAGTTCAAGCTCAGAATGAAAAAATGGCTCCTCCATTGTGTTATACTCATTTAGGAAAGTGAGTTTTGTCACCCTCAAGAGTAACTATTTTTAAGAATGTAAATCAGTATTAATTCTTGTATCTTTTAATGTAATTTTGCATACTGCTTCTAAGAATTGTTATATAAAATTGTTTAAAATAAAAGTTATCCTTGAACTGCTGACAACACATACATGTGCAGTGTTACTGTTTTTTTATAATATAGTTTTTAACGGATACCTGGATTTAAATACAGCTCACATTACTGTAAAATACAGGCGTACAGAAATCAGGTTGTGATCATAAGGTTCATAAATACAGTTAAAACTCCCAACCAAGAGAAAGGGGAAGAGGGAGGATAACTGGTGTGCTCTCACCTAAGGTGTACAATGTAAGGGTACACGGCACACCCCCTGGGTCAGGGGTCCTCAAACTACAGCCCGCGGGCCACATGTGGCCCGCTGAGGATATTTATCCAGCCCCTGGGTTGTTTTTGCCGCTGGTGCCTCTCCTGCTTAGCAGCCAACTCATCCCAGGCTGCAGTGCGCATGTGTGGAATGTGCGCTGCACTTTCTGACTCCCCTCCTTCTATCTCTCGAATCCTCCTCTCAGTCTCAGGTAAGACTGAGACTCGTGATCTGAGGAGTCACTAGCTTGCCTGTGCAGAGCCTGCTGCTGCCTGAGGACCGAGGTAAGAACAAGTTAGGAATTATTTTTTTTTAATTTTGCTATTAGTAGGGCCTTTTTTTCCCGAAGTTAGGAGGTCTTTTTTTTTTTTTTTTTATTTTAAATATTGTATTTGTTCCTGGTTTGGGGAGGGGGGGTGGTTTGCAGTTTTGGCCAGGGCTGGGTTTGAACCCACCATCTCCAGTATATGGGGCCGGTGCCCTACTCCTTTGAGCCACAGGCACCACCCCCATTTTGTTTTTTTTTACTTCAAAATAAGATATGTGCAGTATGCATAGGAATTTGTTCATAGTTGTTTTTTTTAACTATAGTCCAGCCCTCAAACGGTCTAAGGGACAGTGAACTGGCCCTGGTTTAAAAAGTTTGAGGACCCCTGCCCAGGGTGAAGGGCTTGAACTTAAACACGAACAGTGGCCCACAGAGGTTCAAGCCTGTAATCCTAGTACTCTGGGAGGCTGTCGTAGGTGGACTGCCTAAGCTCACAGGTTCCAGTCCAGCCTGAGCCAGAGCGAGAACTCATCTCTAAAAATAGAAGGGCATTGTAGCGGGAGCCTGTAGTCCCAGCTACTTGGGAGGCTGAGGCAACAGAATCATTTTGAACCCAAGAGTTTGAGGTTGCTGTGAGCTATGACCCCTTGGTACTCTTATCAATGGTGACAAAGTGAGACTCTGCCTCAAAAACACACGAACAGTGTAACCTAATCATCTCTACCCTCAAATTAATCTGAAATTTTAAAGAAGGGGGGAATCCCAACCAATTCTGATGCTTTTAAGTGTCCTGAATTGTTAGTAAGAATAACTGCCCAAAGAATTCATTAATAGTTTATTTATCACTCATATTCATAGCTCAGGAACATGGGTCTGTGACAAACGTCTATGTGAATCAGCCCAAAGAAATTCTGTAAAGAGAAAAAAAAAAGTTAATAAAAAAATTCTTAACACCATCCTTATGATCAGTTCACACCTATTCCTACTGGGGATGCCCCACTTTGATTATTCACATTTAGCCCCAGGAAAAGCACAGTTCAGGCCACCTGAACTCCAGCCAGCTCCTTGGCACTGCTTTTCCATGTTGGGTACACACCTTACTTTCATTTGGCAAATTTCACTCTTATCCACATACTTTTGTTTTTAGCAAAAGTTCATCCATTCCAAAAAATACTTCTGTTCCCTACTCTGAATCTGTTTTTCTATTTACAGCTTTGTAAACACAACTTATTAAAAATAGAATCCGCATATAAAATAGCCTACTCCTATGGAAAACTTGAAAATTTCAAAGTTACTTAAAACAGTACTAAGATTATAAACACAACCATTAATATCTTTACCTTTTCTCCTTTAAGTCTTTTTCCCTTTATACAGATGATCCCCAACTTAACGATGGTTTGACTTAAAATTTTCCAGCTTTATAATGTGCTTATAAGGGTAATAAATGCATTTGATATATGATACTCTCAATATACGATGTAATTATGATAGACAGTAAGGAGCACCTGCATTTTTTTTTAATTTTTTTGTAGAGATGGAGGTCTCCCTGGTCTTTTTTTTCTTTTGAAACAGAGGCTCACTTTGTTGCCCTAAGTAAAGTGCTGTAGCGTCCTAGCTCTCAGCAATCTCAAACTCTTGGGCATCTCCTTGACTCAGCCTCCTGAGCAGCAACCCAGGAGGTATCTATTTTTTAGAGATGGTGTCTTGCTCTGGCTCAGGCTAGTCTCAAACTCAAGAGCTCAGGCAATCCACCTGCATCAGCCTCCCAGAGTGCTAGGACTACAGGTGTGACCACGCCTGGCCTGGTCTCACTTGTCTCAAACTCCTGGCCTCAAGCAATCCTCCAGCCTCAGCCTCCCAAAGTGCCAGGATGCCCACCGCCAGTCTACATTTCTATTATATAATTCAGCCACCATGCCTGATCTACATTTCTATTATATAATTTCTTAATATCACTTTGTCAATGAATTTCCTTATCTACTTTCCAATCACTGAAAATAAAATTCTATTTTTCTATTATACCTACTATAGATACTTAGTGCATGAATCTCAGCATTTGAAATACTTAGCACACTGACTACCACACTAGAAAAAAAAATTTTCCTTGGCAAACAGAGCGGTGGTGCTGCGGTGGCAGCAGCAGCAGCAACAGCAACAGCAGGTTCTGAGTCCAACAAGAGCAGCAGCGTTGACCCCAGAAGCCCAGGACTGAAAAACTTCTCTAGAAGTAACTGAGCTGCTTTCTCGTGCAGGCTGGGAAGAAGGACCAGCAGCCACATTCTAGATCATCCTACTCAGAAAAAGCTCTGGGAAGGTATGGAGTGACAGCATGGGACAGTGGAGCATCAGCAGGAAATCTAAAAAAGGAGGAAGACCAGCACAAAAAGTGGGTGAAGGGGAGTGCAGAGACCCAGAGATACAGCCCACACATGGAATTGCTGGGAGGCTGTGAAGGGATCACTGCCACCCTCCACTGTCCCCTACTGTAATGGACTGGCATCTGGTTAAATTGCTGGGTGGGCTTCCCCCTATCTCCACACAGAGGGAGCAGAGGGAGATGTGCAGGAACTGGGCACCCACAGGATTGCTGGATACTCAAATACTAGCTCTATGGTAGAGGGCCAGAAGGAGTGTAGTCTAACCTGCCATCTTAGGGAACGGGGTTGCCACCTTAGCTAGGCACTTCCCTTCCCAAATATAGGCGAGACTGGGCATAGAGTCTGAGAAGCAGATAACCCAGCTGCCTATGGAATATTAGGGGAACAGGACTCTGAGGCCCCAAGACCTTTCTTTTCTTAAGACCATGAGGGTCCAGAGTGGTGTGGCTTTTCAGGGATTGGCTTCAATCCCAATTAACTTCAGCTCTACTTTCCAGGTGTGGGCAGCCATATCTGAGCAGAGCCGGCAGCTCTGCCAGATTAAGTAGGTCCTGGCCCCCGCCACTAACCACTTTCCAATCTCTGTGTATAATCTGGATCACAGGGGTATGATCCCCACCACCATCTCAGTGATGATGTCATGAAATTCAGTTTCCAGCCTCCAGAGCTTCACATCCCAAAGCAGCTATGTTTTTCATGATACTGGAGTGCCCCCTAGTGCCCTATGAAAACATTTTTTTCAACTGTCCATAAGAACATACCCAAAGTCGAAGATAACACACCAGGAAGAACCAACAAGAGTACTGCCAGACCAGATCATCTCCCACAGGGATGACAACATAGTTACCTCAGAAAATCCTAACTACAAAGATATATGAAATGCCAGAAAGAGAATTCATATTATGCATGACAAAAATAAAGGGAACTGAAGGAAAAGTGGGAAACCAGCAAAAGGAAATATAAAAATTGACCAAAAAATTAAATGAAAGACATGACAAAGTCTCCAAGGATCTAGACACGATCAGAACTGATATAAAAAAGCTAAAAGAATTAAAGGAGTCATTCAGAGCGTTTCAAATGTAATAGTTTCAGGGCGGTGCCTGTGTCTCAATGGAGTAGGGCACTGGAGCCCCGGCCATAAACTGAAAACAAACAAAAAAAGTAATAGTTTCAATAACAGATTAAATATGGAGAAAACAGACTCTCAGAGCTCGAAGACAAGGCTTTCAAGCTAACCAGTCATTTAAAGGGATAGAAAGAAGAATAAAAGTAGAAAATTTTTGAGAGAATTATGGGACTACAAGAAGTATAGAGCTCTCTACAAAGAGAGAGGTGACTGTTTCTTGAGAATACCCCAATTCCAACAAAAGATAACAAGACAAAACAGGGAAACATGGCTCATTCAAAGGAACAAAATTCCACAAACCAACCATAAAGTACTATGCCTCTGAATTACTTGATAAAAATTTTAAAACGGGCTGGATGCCCAGTGAATAGGGCACCAGCCACATACACAAAGGCTGGCAGGTTTGAGCCCAGCCCATTCTGCTAAACAATGACAACTGCAATCAAAAATCGCCAGGCCTTGTGGCGGGCACCTGTAGTCCAGCTGCTCAGGAGGCTGAGGGAGAGAAGGCTTAAGCTCAAGAGTTTGAGGTTACTGTGAGCTGTGATGCCACAGCACTCTACCCAGGGTGACATAGTTAGAGTCTGTCTCAAAAAACAAAAGTTTAAAACTATCTGAAGTATGTCCAATATGCTAATGGACAAATAACTAAACAAAATCAGAAAGACAGTATATAAAAATGAGAGTATCAACAAAGAGAATTTTTTTTTTTTTTTAGAGACAGAGTTTCACCTTATAGCCCACGGTAGAATGCCATGGCGTCACACAGCTCACAGCAACCTCCAACTCCTAGGCTTAGGCGATTCCCTTGGAGTTGGACTCCCTTGGACTTCCCTGGGAGTCCCAGTCCAAGTAGCTGGGACTACAGGCACCCACCACAAGGGCTTAGGCGATTCCCTTGGACTTCCCTCGGAGTCTCAGTCCGAGTAGCTGGGACTACAGGCGCTCACCCCAACGCCCAGCTATTCTTTTTTTTTTTGTGGCAGTCTGGCCAGGGTCAGGTTTGAACTGCCACCCTCGGTATATGGGGCCGGTGCCCTGCCCACTGAGCCTCAGGTGCTGCCCCAAAGAGAAATTTTTTAAAAACAAAAAATTTTTTGGAGCTGAAATTTACAATAACCGAATTTTTTTTTTTTTGAGACCAAGTCTCACTTTGTGGCCCTCTGTAGAGTAATTTGAAATCATAGCTCACAGCAACCTCAAAGTCTTGGGATCAAACAATCCTCTTCCATCAGATGCCCAAGGAGCTGGGATTATAGACATCTGCCACAATGCCTGGTTATTTTTAAAGAAGGGATCTTGCCCTTGCTCAAGCTGGTCTCAAACCCCTGAGCTCAAGCAATCTACCCACCTCGGCCTCTCAGAGTGCTAGGATTACAGCATGAGCCACCATGACTGGCCCTGAATTGACGTGTGTGTGTGTGTGTGTGTGTGTGTGTGTGCTTTTTGGCCAGAGCTGGGCATGAACCCGCCACCTCCAGCATGGAGGCCAGCACCCTACTCTTTTGAGCCATAGGCACTGTCCTGACTTTAAAAAAAAAAAAAAAAACGCACTAGAGGGGGGTCTAACAGACTTAGGCAGAAGGAGGAATTAATAAATTTGAAAACACAGTATTTGAAAGTAATATGTCTGAAGAGTGGGAAAAAAAATGAATTTGGCCAAGCACAGAAGCTCACACCTATAATCTTAGCACTTGGGGAGGCCAAGGCAAGAAGATCAATTGAGGCCAGGAGCTCAAGACCAGCCGGAGCTACAGAGACCACCCCCTTCTCTCTACAAAAAAAAAAAAAAAATACAAAAATTACCTGGGCATGGTGGCTCATGCCTATAGTCCCAGCCACTTGGGAGGCTGAAGCAAATGATTGTTTGAGCCCAGGAGTGTGAGCTTGCAGTAAGCTATGAATGAGGCTACTGCACTCCAGCCTGGGTGACAGAGTGAGACCTCGTCTCTTAAAAACAAAAAAAGCACTGAGCAAGATGTTGAGGAAGTATTTTTACATCTCTGTTCACAGCATTATTAACAATAGTCAAAAGGTGAAGGCAATAAACAAACTGTGATATATATAGACAACAGATCACTCAGCCTTGAAAAGGAAGAAACCTTTGACACATACTAAAACATGAATGAAACGAGGCATTGTGCAAAGTAAATTAATCAAGTTTCAAAATGATAAATATTGTATGATTCCATTTACGATGTTATCAATAGTAGTGAAACTCATAAGACTTCTAAGAAGTGAAAGGGGGGCTGTCATGGTGTGGGTGGATAAGAGAACGGGGAGTTGTTTAATGGGTATAAAGCATCGGTTCTGCAAGATGAAGAGGTGTCTGGAGATGTCACAAAGTGAACATACTGAACTACACAATTAAAAATGATTCCAGCCTGGGTAAAGTAACGAAACCCCACTCTACAAAATATGGCATACACCAATACTCTTAGCTACACAGGATGCTGAGGCTAGAGGATCACTTGCGCCCAATAATGTGAGGTTACAGTGAACTACTGATTGGGCTGCTGTTGCTGCATTTCAGCTTGGGTGACAGAGTGAGACTCTTTAAAAAAAACCTTTTAAGAAATCTTTAAAAAAAAATTAAGATAATAAACTTTATGTTACCGATGTTCCCTGTCTTAAATTGGGTTACATCCTGATAGATATCCTAAGTTAAAAATGAGTTTAATATACTAATGCATTTAATACAGTATCATAGCTTAGCCTAGCCTACCTTAAATGTCCTTGAAACACTTACATTAGTTGAGTGAAATCATCTAACATAATGCCTATAATGAAACATGGGATATCCATGTAGTTTATTAAATATGACATCCTGTATAGTATCAGTTGTTTACCCTCAACACAGCATGGCTAACTAGGAGTTGCAACTGCTAACTATCATCAGAGTATTATGCTATATACCACTCATCTGAGCAAAGATCAAAATTTAAAATACAAAGTATGGTTTCCATTGAATGTACTATCACTCTATACCATGGTAAAGTTGAAAAATACTAAGTACAAACATCCTAACTCAGGAAATGCCTATATCAGCATTTTGCCACAATTAAAATTTTTTAAAGAGTAACTTCAAATAACTATTACCTTTATATTCCAAAATCACTTTACACTCTGAAAGACACCAGCCTTCCTCATCTCCTCAAAATCTTTCATAGCATCATAATTTCTGTAGAAATCTGCATACACCTTCTTTCTTGGTTCAGCCACAGCAAACTTATAGAAAGCTGCAACCCCCAGGGATACAATAAATGCTCCAACAATATGAATCCGCAGGCACCTGGCCAAAAGGCCACGCATCTGAGGTTGGCCAAAGCACTGGAAGCCATGGTAGGTACTGTCCTTGATGGGTATGCCAACCTCAAAGCATCCTTCCCGGCTGAGGTCCGCACCAACTGCGGTCTTTTTGTTGTAGTTGTTGTTGTTTAGCAGGCTCCAGCTGGGTTCGAACCCATCAGCCTTGGTGAATATGGTGGGCGCCCTGTTATAGGCAAAGGAATGTACAGGTGCCATTTTGAAACTATCAGACCTGACTAGGTTTCTACCCAACAACACGACTGAGAGCCAGAAATCTCTACAAAATGATTTATTAGGGCCAGTTAGCAGGCAGAGGAGGTAGAGCCTGCTATATAGAAGACATAAAAGGGGCCCAGAACCAGTAATAGGACTGAGGGCAGCCAACAGAATGCAGGACCAAGGGCAAAACATGGAGTACAGAGGCAGCTGGTGTTCTTTGGGGATATGACAGTACTTGGAAAGGTGAAGACCTGGCTGGTCCCTGGAGGCCAGAGGCAGCTGGGATCTGCTGGAGCAGACAGACATCACGCTTGGGTGTTCCAGAGGCCGATGACCGTGAGGACGGAGGAGGCCATGAACAGCAGGTAGACGCGGAAGAGCAGCGTGTCCATCAGGTGGCTGACCTGCACCCACAGCTCCACCCGGCACTGCTTCTGGGCCTCCTGCTCCCGCTGGGCCCCTGTCCCTCCTGAGCCCCCGGTCAGCGCTGCCTCTCCGGGGCCTGGCGCCTTCCCCACCAACTCTACCGGCTCCTTCAGGCCTGAGGGAAGGACAGAGACTCAGCCAGGGCTGGGAAGGTCACCTTCCCGGGGAGGGAGGCAGGGGCAGAGAGTGGGGTGTGGGTGGGGCGAGTGTGGGGGCTGCCTTCCCTCACCAGGCGGCTGCCCTGATTTCTCTTCCAGGGTATGGCAGGCCCAGGGCAAAATAGACAGCTGGGGGGAAGGCGGGCCTGTGTGAGGGCCAGAGGTACCACTTTGGACTTAGACCTTGATGAGAAACTCCTGCTTGCTGGGAATGAGGCTCCATGATGTGTTCGGAAGCCCTTGCTCTCTGTCTCCACGTCCAGCACCGCGTTCTCTGCAGGCACTCAGCCTCCCCAGCTCCCAGGTCCCTTGCCCAGACTGAGCTTGCTTCCCACTTAGCTTCCAGCCACAGTGAGACCTTCTCTCTGTTCCCAGCTTTCTGTCCTCTTCTCATTCAACTCTTTCTCTGCCTCTCATCAGTCTCCCGTATGGCGCCTCACTCACCTCTGTAGGCAAAAGAGCTAAAGGAGAGATCACGGTTCCACTCATCAAAGGGGAAAGAGAAGACGTGCCGTTTGCAGATGCAGACCACTCGCAGGCAGCTGGCGGTATCTGATGTGACCTTCACTGTTGACATAAGCCGTGAGACCTGCAGGTGTCTGATCCCCATTCATGCTGTAAGGGAGAAGGGCAGGGAGGTAGGTGCTGTGGCTTCTCCATCAGACTTGGCCTGCTTTCTCTCTCAGGACACTCCATTCCTGGGCTCCAGCCCCACTCATCCCGTTTTTCTCTCCTGCCCATTGCCATACTCTGGAGGTTTGTAAGCTCTGCAATTCAGACACTTCCCCTTTCTAAGCTGAGATTTTGTGTAGCCTCAATACATCATGCCCTTCCCTATAAATGTGTTTCCCTTTTTCTTTTTTTCCTTCCTACCTTCCTTCCCTTTCCTTCTTTCTTTTTGTAGAGACAGAGTCTCACTTTATCACCCTCGGTAGAGTGCTGTGGCTTCACGGCTCACAGCAACCTCCAACTCCTGGGCTCAGGCGATTCTCGTGCCTCAGCCTCCAGAGTAGCTGGGACTACAGGCGCCCGCCACAACACCTGGCTATTTTTTTGTTGCAGTTTGGCCCAGGGCTGAATTTGAACTTGCCACCCTCGGTGTATGGGGCTGGCGCCCTACTCACTGAGCCACAGGTGCCACCCGTACTTTTTTTTCCTTCCTTCCTTTCTTTCTCTCTCTCTCTACTTCCTTCCTTCTTTCTTTCTCCCCTTCCTTCCTCCCTCCCTTCCTTCCTTCTTTCTCCCTTCTTTTCTTCCTTCTTTCCTTCCTCCTTTCCTTCTAGAGGAAACCATGGCATGAGATAAGCAGGGTGGGGGAACTAGTTTAGTATTGCCTTGTCTGCTGCACTTTATCTTCCTTTTTCTTCACTCTCCTGACTCCTTTCTGGCGTCAGCTGTCACACTGCCACTAGCAAAAAGGCTTACTTGCCTCCACTTCTGCCTCGGTGTTCTCCAGGGAATCCCAAGCCTCTGGCTCCCCTGGGATGGACTGGCTTCCAGGACCTTCTCCCTGCACCCCATCTCTGCCCTCCTAAACTGGCAGAATAATCAGATGTTTTTTGTTTTCATTATTGGTCTGACTGTCCGAACTTGTCTAATTTGTGGATATTTTCAGCTTTATCCAATATAATCTGCAAAGTTGGACCCAGGAGTAGGAAAAGGAGGGAAACTGAGTCTGTCTTATCATACGGAGCCCAGGAATGATGTCATCAGTTGAAGATGTGCATCCTGGAAAGACAGTTTTCATACAGGATAATTAACTCTAGAAGGTATGTCCAATGCCACCACCAACCCCTTCATTGTTACCCGGGCTGTTCCATGTGGCAATTAAGATTTTTAAATCATAAACTACTGAAAAATGGAGGTCAAAACAATCCAGAGTAAAAGTGAAAAACTCAGTAGGAGGGCCCTTTGGGAATGTGTTTCTTGTGGAATATTCTAAAAAATACCAGATTTTACCTGCAGTGATGTCATTGCAGCATCCTTTATCATGTCTGTCTATCCTATAAAATACACCTCTCATTTTTAACACTTTTTAAAATGTTTTTCTATTTCTATTGTGATATATGTAACATAAAATTTATTGTCTTAACCATTAAGTATATGGGACAGTGGCGTTAAATATATTCATATCATTATGCAACCATCACTAGCATCCATTGCCAGAACTCTTTTCTTCTTGCAACATAAACCTCTACACCCATTAACCAGTAATGCCCTATTCCTCCCTCTCACCATCCCCTGGCAACTACCATTCTGCTTTCTACTTTTATATAAGTAGATTCGTACAGTATTTGCCTTTTGTGACTGGCATATTTCACTTAGGATAATGTCCTCAAGGCTCACTCATTGTAGCATGTGTCAGAATCCTGTTCCTTTTGAAGACTGAGCAATATTCCATTGCATATATATACTGCATTTTATCTATCCACTCATTTGTCAATAGACACTGGGATTGCTTCCACATTTTATAATAATGATTGTGGATAATTCTGCTGTACCCATGAATGTACAAATACCTTTTTGAGACTATGCTTTCTCTTCTTTTGAGAATATATCCAGAAGTGGAATTGTTGGACTGTATGGTAATTCTTTTTTTTTTTTTGAGACAGAGTGTTCCTGTTTCCCCCAGGGTAGAGTACCATGGCATCATAGCTCACAGCAACCTCAAACTCTTGGGCTCAAGCAATCCTCTTGCCTCAGCCTCTCCAGTAGCTGGGACTATAGGTGCCTATCACAACACCTGCTAGTTTTTCTCTCTTTTTTAGTAGAGACAGTGTCTTGCTCTTGCTCAGGCTGGTCGCAACACCTGAGCTTAAACGGTCTATCAGCCTCGGCCTCCACAAAGTATTAGGATTACAGGCATGAGCCACTGTGCCTGGGCATTGCATGGTAATTCTATTTAAAATTTTTGAGTCACTACCATGCTTGTCTTCCATGGCAGCCGCACGTGTTGCATCCCAACCAGCAGTGCACAAGGATTTCAATTTCTCCATGTCATTACCAACACTTGTTATTTTCTTGTTTTGTTTTTGAAATTTTAATTACTTTTTATTGAAAACTGCACTGAATGCTAAATGTCCACTTTTATAATAACTCACACTAAAACAAAACATACTTCTGATAGCCATTATTTTTCTGTTTGGGACCATTTTTAAGCTGTTTTTTTTTTTTTGTCACAAAAACAGGAATGTACCTATACAAAGGCTCAAAATAGGCCATCTTTTTAAACTAAAAGGCAATGAGTCACGAAAGACTATGAATTGAACATGTAACGAATTGATACAAATCTAATAGGATTTGTTAAAATCACTCACATCTAATATGCCTGAAGTGTTCTTGTATGAAATACCACGTGAAGAAAAGAAGACTTTATCAATGTCTAAAAAAGTGGGTTTGTTCATAGACCATCTGACAAGTTACCCCAAAAAGTGTTTTCTGAGACATAAGCAAATGCAACATTATTCTTCTTGAACACTTTAAGCTCAAGACTTTCCATTCGATGGATAAAATAGCTGAGGACCTGAAACTGAGAAAATATATTACTTTTTTTGTTTTTTGCGTCATCAGGGGGTATTCCTGAACTGACAACCAACTTGCCCACTCAGTATGCAGTTTAGGTGTGAGACACTTCTTTGTACAGGAGTCTGTGCTCTTTTCAATCCTATGCGTGCTATCAGTCCTCCCACAGATGTCTTAATACAGGCAGACAGCTTCTCCCCATTCTGTAGTTTTAATCTTCCTATTAGCAAAAAGAGGTAACCAGCCCCTGTAGACCGAAGGGACTAGAGTCACAGGATGGGGATTTTCCTCTTAATTTTTATTTTGATGTTTGGAACTCCTGATGCAACATTCTAGAGCAGGGTGCTTGGGACCTGCTGTGTCCAAGAGACTAATAAAGGAAAAAGCTCTATTTATCGATACTTTGTGATTTGATGCACAGATGAAAAACTTAACACACAATAACAGAAGTTGGTCGTTAATAAATCACGTCCTAGTCTTTCCGTGCTTCCATAAGCAGACATCTTCAGTTTTCTAGCTCTTGTGGTTTTAACACTGCTACATCAATGATGCATATGTCCAAATTAGTCAAAAAGACCGTCAAATTCCTTTTCTCTTAGTGCATCTATTTCTCACTGTCTCTTGCTCCCAAGTTTATTTGAAGGATTACCTTCCGGCATTAGCATCCTCTGTTATTGCTCATTGGGGTGCTCTCAATTGTCCCCGTGTTTTGTGGGCTGGTTGGGAGAGGGTGCTTGGGAAGGGTGTGTCACGGGTTGAGAGTCACTGGGATGCCTCCAGGGATGATCCCTTCCATGGCTGCAGGCAGTCCTCCTGGAGCCACGCCCACGATGCCTGGTGGGTATCTGTAGGTGGCACCATTGAGCTCGGGATGAATTACTTGTTGGTCTATTACTGACCAAGGAGCTGAGGTGCAAAGAATTCCTTGTTCACACAGTTTCTTAAGCTTTCTGGGGTGCTGCCTGTGATTTCCCAGCGGGTCTCTGTGGCAGCAGCCTCCCTCATCTCCAGTGAGGCCTGCTCACTGTACCAGGCCATGTGGGGAGTATAGGTGAGGTTTGGTGCATCCTTCAGTGGACCCTAAGGAAAGCTAAAGGGCCCCCATTGGTGCACGTCGAGGGAGCCCCTCGTTTCCTGCCCTCCTTGAGGGCCTGGGCTAAGGCTTTCTCATCCACCAGGCTGCCATGGGCCGCTGAATGGAGGCATGCTCCTAGCCTCATCTGCTTTATAGTGAAGTCCGTGATGAGGTGGGGATTATGTTCGTTGAGATTGCAGTGTAAGGAGACGCTCTGATACAGCAAGTCCCCCTCTGCACAACCAGGGACCGCTCCATCCCATCCTGCAAGTAGGGGTCATAAAATATGACGCTGAATCCAAAGGCCTTGGCTCGAACAGCAACCGCCTGCCCCGCGCGACCAAAGCCAACGAGGCCTTAGCGTCTCCCCGCGGATGCGTGCTGCTCCCCAGGCCAC
>CAUYON010185795.1:0-12803 GCA_963573935.1 Arctocebus calabarensis
TGGAATATTATGCAGCCTTAAGGAAAGATGGAGACTTTACCTCTTTCATGTTTACATGGATGAAGCTGGAACATATTCTTCTTAGCAAAGTATCTCAAGAATGGAAGAAAAAGTATCCAATGTACTCAGCCCTACTATGAAGCTTTCATATGAAAGTTATACCCCAATTAAAGCACAAGAATATGGGGAAGGGAAGGGAGGGGAGGCGGAAGGATGGGTGGAGGAAGGGTTATTGGTGGGACCACACCTACGGTGCATCTTATATGGGTACAGGTGAAACTTACTAAATGTAGAATATAAATGTCTGAACACAATAACTAAAAAAATGCCATGAAAGCTATATTAACCAGTTTGATGAAAGTATTTCAGATTGTATATAAAACCAGCACATTGTACCCCATGATTGCATTAATGTACATAGCTATCATTTAATAAAAAATAACTAAATTTAAAAAAAAATTTTTTTAAAGATATAAAATACCTATGTCAGCTACTGTATTAGAGTTTCTATACACATCATTTGTTCATCTCAACCACCAGCAAATTCATTATATTGTCATGTTCTTTCAACAAATTTATTTGACATCTATGTATTAAGCTAACTTTTTTTAGAGTACTACTAGCTACACACTGGAGCTACATCCTGTGATAAGAACTAGATAGAGATAAGACCTGAGCTCCCACCAGCACACACCAATAGGTACAGAGGAAGCTGAGGCTCTGGAAGGTCATGTAATTTATTTAAGGTGACACAGCCTTGTAACAAAGAGGCAGAATCTGAAACCCAGGTTTCTGATTCCAAGTCTGCACTCTTATCCTATACCAAACTGGTTGCTAAAGGACCCCAAGTGAGTCCATCCCACTTTCATACATACCCAACTCTAGGTAAATTCAGAGAACCAGTAGCCTGCCCACTCCCCAGTCTCAGTCCTCCACTTCATGCAGATCCATTTCTCAATCCAAATCTAATCTCTTAACTATGAAAATCTTTTTTTTTTTTTTGAGACAGAGTCTTACTTGGTCGCCCTTGGTAGAGTACTATCGTGTCACAGCTCACAGCAACCTCAAACTCTTGGTTCAAGCTATTCTCTCACCTCAGCCTCCCAAGTAGCTGGGACTACAGGTGTCTGCCACAATGCTCAGCTATTTATTTTTTTTTTGTGGATACAGAGTCTCACTTTATCGCCCTCGGTAGAGTGCGGTGAAATCACACAGCTCACAGCAACCTCCAGCTCCTGGGCTTAGGCGATTCTCTTGCCTCAGCCTCCTGAGTAGCTGGGACTACAGGCGCCCACCACAACGCCCGGATATTTTTCTGTTTTGCGGTTTGGCTGAGGCCGACTTTGAACCCGCCACCTTCGGTATATGGGGCTGGTACCCTACTTGATGAGCCACAGGCGCCACCCTACTATGAAAATCTTAAACCCCCAGATTCTACAGCCACTGGAAGCTGGAGACTCAAATGTGAGAGTTGCAAATAAAAAAAAAAAATCTAAATTATTTCTTATCCTAAAATAAAGCACTGGAAAGTTAATTCATGGATAAGCATCTCTCCATATGACTACTTTGAACTTGCAAAATCCCCAACTGAGAATCTTGTTTCCACTACTAAAATAGACCAAATATTTGATTCCTCCATACCTTACAAAAACCAACTGACTTCACTTTGATTTCATGTTACTTACAAATAAATCTGCCTAAAAACCCATCTAGACAACTAACATGAACTATCGTAATTCAGCCAGACTGACTGTACCAGTTAACAGTGATCTAAATTCATAGGAAGGGAAACTTTGTGGAGACAAAATGTAAGCTAGGAATATAAAAAGCTGCCATTTGCAGCTGTGCAAACGTAACTTTCATAGTTTTTGCCAATTGAATGAGTTTGTACTGAAGGCTACATTAAACGTGTCTTTCTGTTCATGTTCTAAAATTGCCTGAAGCAGCTAAAAACATGAGGAAACACTTCTTTGACGTATCTCACATTATAAATTTTACAAAATATTATTCAAATCATTTAAAGGAAAATATCTCTTCAAGAAACAAAATGTATGCAATTTACCAGTGTAGTGGAAAAATGGTTTTTGTTTTTTAATAATTATTAGGTTTTTGAAATTCAGCAAAGCCAAGCAACATTTTCTGTATCTTTGATCACTTACCAGTTTTAGATCCTTAGAGGACAGCTTTGTGAACCACTGATTGTATTCTAGAGCAGCAATGATAGGTATTAGGTCCCTAGAAGCAGAAATAACAAAAGTACATGAAAGCACTCTTACAAAGCCACATTGGCACTTAAATTTTTAATCCATGGCACTCAGGTTTACTTTTTAATTCCTACTATTTACAAACACAACATCCAACCTAAACTATGTTGACCACTTAGACAACAATTAAATTCTTTAAGATAGGTCTTCAGTACAAAGAATTCCCAAGAGTTGAAGTAAATTGCCTCTAGGGACTAAGATTCCTGCATCCAAAGGAAAAAGGGTTGGTGGCAGTATTTGCTTGGAGAATCTCCTTGCTCTAAGAGAAATTATACATCTAATTCCACACTAACAAGTCTTGAAATAAGACCACTGCTGCTTCATAAATTCTTTAGCTATCAATTACCTCGCACAGTATCCTCTAGTCCAGAGTTCATAAGCAAAGACAGTGGCACGGAGGGATTCCCAGTGCTTAGCAAGCATATTTGCAATCATTTGGTAGTTTTTCCAGCTCTCAGAAGTGATTACATCTATGAGATAGTCCAGCTGCATTTTTGTCTTATGCTTATCAGCTCTTCAGCCATACAGCAGAGTATTTGCATGAGAGATCTGCCTCCACTCCGATTTCCAGCCTGAGCTCCCACAACACTTCCCTATGTCACGCTCAAGAACACAGTCAACAATTTGCTACTCATCTAACATGATAAGCAATTTCACATTTGGAATTATCTTTTACTGCTGTGTTCAGTTATGTGTCCTCAAATGACTACATCACACTCTCTCCCTTCTAATTCCTCCCCTGTTTAATCCCTAGCACACTGCTTGCATCTCTAGTTAAAGTTGATTGTATACTATCTTATAGTTTGTTGCTTTATGCATCTGTTCCCTGCCACCTCCGATTTTAAGTTCTTCGAAAATCAAGTCCTCATCTGTTTCAGTTTTTTGGCATTAATAAGGCCGTATTGGTGTTATCCCCAGTGCATGAGAAGCAGCAGATAATCACCCTTTTACTGAAATAGAAAAGAAAGGCAGAGGTGGAAAGAGGACTGAGAATCAGTATTATCTGACACCTTCCGGGTGCTTGGCATTCTATGTGGACAGCTCATATACATCTCAGAACAACGCTAGGAGGGATGATTGTTTATATCTTAACTATAGTCAGGACCTGGAATATGAAGTACAGCCTACTGCCAAGTGTGCAGTTTCACTAGACATGCTTTAAAAAGATGAAGTCCCACAGGCAGTAAAGAAAAACAATGCGCTCGTTTAAGAAGTAAGCACAGGCATGTGACCTCCATACTCCAGGAGTTCTACTGACAAGCCACTCTATTAACATGCTACAAACCTAAAATTTAAAAAGATAGTTTAGATTAAAAAAGAAAAACAACAGCCTTTTGATAGTTGTTTTATGGTTGTCCTTGCTGTCTTCATCCCCTCCACCGACAAGTGCTCTGTGCTCAGAACGAGTCCCTGCATCTCGCCCTGTTGTCTGATGACAGGCTGTAGCTTCTCGGAGGTGAATTCTATTACGTTCCAGAGAGCCCTCAAAGCCCACATTGTTCAAGCCTCCTCTTGTACACTTCAATATTCAGATCTATGCCAAAGCATTCTCATCTCATCTCCTTTTGTGGATTCAATGTCAAGAGGTGACCACACTTCAGAACCACATTATTGTGTATTCTAGTCTGTCACTTAATCTGATTTGAAGGATGACTAGCTTTTGTCATAGATAAAGCCATTTTCAAAAAAACTGAAAGACATATCAAGAATACAACCAGTTTTTACATGAATACAACAGGCAAAAGAGCATCATCTCTACATCTAGCATATAATACTCTTGAAAAAAATATACAAGTCAAATCTAATACTTAATAACACTAGGAAGGCTTATGGCATAATATTAAATTTAAAAATACACAACATTCTAAGTGTACATTTGTGTGATATAGTTGATGATTCTAACTAATAAAAACTACACATAAAATGGTAACTACAAATGATCACCAATACAGTCACTATGTTTTTTCTTTTTTTAGAGAAGAAAATACAAACAACGTCATAAGGATGCCTTGCCTGGTTGTTAACATTAAAGGTGACACTAGCATTTTTCTAACAAAATTATCATCTGACATTTTAAAAATTTGTCTATAGTGAGTCATTTTCATAATCTAAAAGAGTTATAAAATTAAATGTGCTATGGATGGTAATTTTAATTTTATATTTAAAAATTTTAATTTTATATTAAAATTGTCTTATATTTTATATTAAATATAAATATATTATTTTTGTTACATTTTATATTAAATATAAATATAATTTTGTTATTTTATATTACAATTTTAATTTTATATTAAAATTTTGTTTTAGAAAAAAATTATCCACGAACATGGTGGAGATAGTTTGATTACCATGGTTCTCTAAATCACGTTAATGCCTTAGGCTTTTGGATGATTAAAAAAGAAAATCAGAGGTAGATAAGCACATGTCTTAACTCATTCAGTTCTTATTTATTACTAAGTACTAGGCAGTACTAGGCTCTGAGGGCTAAAAGATGACTAAAGAAAGCAGCTCTTGGGCCCCACTGTACTCCCATGGTGAAGAAAGACCCCTGCTCAACTATCTGCAGCGTGATGGGAGACATGCTGAATAAGGGGATTGCTAAAAGAGCCATAGAACATAAAGAATTCTTCCTGGAGTAGACAGGGAAGGTTCACAGGGCTTAAAAGATAGAAAGGAATTAACCAGGCAGGAATTCAGAAACACAGAATTAGTAAAAGTATATACGCAGGCATGGAAACCTGAACATGCCAGCAACTGTACCCATTCGTACAGTCAACAAGTGTCAGCCACATGCAAAGCCCTGGGCTGGACACAACAACGGAACAGCCAATGTTCTCTGCCCTGCGACAGCGAAGGCCTAGCATAGCCTAGCAAGACACTCTGGAAGGAAAAGCAACTATAAGAGAATAAAATAAGCTGCATGAGGTAGGGGGAATACAAGACCCTATGGGAGCAGATAAAAGACGCTAACCAAGCAGGTCGAGCCCTCAGAGATGGGGGAGTGGGATGAGACACATATTCTAGGCAGAAAAAATGAAAATCAGAGTAAAGTTTAGTTTCATCCTTATACCAAAAGCACGATCCAAAAAGAAAAAAACTGATCAACTGGACTTTATTAAAATAAAAAGATTTTGTTCTGCAAAAGAGGTTAAGGAAAGGAAAAGACAAGCCACATACAGGGAGAAAACATTTAGAAATCATGTTTCTGATAAGGGACTTGCATCCCAAGTGTATAAAGAACTTTCAAAACTCAGTAATAAAAAACAATCACCTCAATTTTTTTAAGTAGGCAAAAGATCTAAACAGACACTTCACCAAATAAGGTACATGTATAGAAAATAAATACATGAAAAGATGCTCAATATTATTAGCCCGTAGGGCAATGTATTAGGGAAAAACCAAAATGCAATATCATCATCTACCCTTTTTTTTTGGGGGGGGCTAAGACTGAGTTTGAACCCACCACCTCCGGTATATGGGGCCAGCGCCCTATTCCTTTGAGCCACATGTGCCACTCCCATCTACCTATTGAATGGCTTAAAAAAGAAAAACAAAAATTCCTGACAATACCAAGTGCTGACAAAGACACGGAGCAACTGGAACTCTCAAACACTGGTAATGACAATGCAAAATAGCATACTCAATATGAAAAATAATTTGACAGATTCTTAAGTTTAACATACACTTGCCACCTGACCCAGAAATCTCATTCACAGGTAGTTTCCAAAAAGAAATAGAAATTTGCTTATACAAAACTTACATATTTAAAAAAAAAAAAAAACCTTACATATTATTATTTGTAACAGCTGTGTTCACGATTGCTAGAAATTGGAA
Source organism: Arctocebus calabarensis (assembly GCA_963573935.1). NCBI lineage: Eukaryota > Metazoa > Chordata > Mammalia > Primates > Lorisidae > Arctocebus > Arctocebus calabarensis. Next base: position 6,099 of record CAUYON010185795.1, read on the forward strand.
ACACAGATGTCCTTCAAGGATACTGCATGATTTTCGAGGTTAGGTTAGAAAAGGCAAGAACACAGCTTCTACCCAGCTCTCTTTCTTGGCAAGCTCACCCTTAGAACCTCATTGCCTTGCTGTGAGGAAGTCCAGGCCATGTGGAAAGGCCATAGCAGGATTCCCAATAGACAGTCAGCATCAGCCATAAGACATACGAATGAGGACGCCTTCACTGTGACTCATGATTGTTCTTGCCGTGGGCCATTAAGTTTGGAGTGGTTTGTTACACAGCAATAAACAACCAGAACACTTAGCATCTAGAAATAAATATTGAAAGCTATAGTAAAGAAGTATGCCTGCACACAAGGTAGACATAAAAAGCATTTAAGCAGAGAAATATTTGAGAAAGTTAATTTCTGCAACACCCCTAGGAAGTATCAGAGGCAAAGTAACGGCCTCTACAATGCAGGCAAAATGTATTAATATCAGAGAGACAAAAGAAGCCTAAAGCATCAGGTATGTGTAGGGGCTAGAACAAGAGTCAAGGCAAAATAGAGAATTTTTCCCAAATTAATTTAAAGATGTAAAGTAATCTCTCAACCAGAAATAGTAGAACTTCTGTAAGTTGACCACCTCAAGGACTGCAACGAAATAGTCAACAGGTGGAACTGCCATTGAGTACATGTGGCGCATATCCGATCTATGAAAATTAGGTCAACTTAAGGTGGTCAATTAGGTCACCTTAGGAAGGTGGTCGACCATGGAGGTTCTACTGTATATATACTTTTATATATACAAAGAAACACAAGAACTTTTGGAATTATTATCATAACCGGGTGGGGGAAGGGGAGGAAGAGAGAGTTGTGATTAAAATTGATATATATATAAGCCTTCCAAGGAGAAGCAACAGCTATTTCTTCACCTAAGTGGAGGACATAGTGATTAAATATACAATTATTTGCGTCCTGATACATATCTGCATACTTTTCTCTAAGGAGACAAGTACTAGAATGGCTTTAGCAGCATTGTTCATAATAGGCAATAAGCTAACCAACACCAGTAAACCGTCCAATACCCAGTAAAATGAATGAATTGTGAAATGTTCGTAATTCACAGAAAGAAAACAAAAGTGAATAAACAATAGCTACACAATGAACAGTAACACCTCTATTTCTAAGATACTTAACACCTCTCAAACTGGCTGCAATGTGCAAAGAATGAGGAGCTTTCAGTCTGAAAAAAACAAATGCCCGGGAAGTACTTCAGCAAACATATATATAAAGTCAAGGTCTACACTCAGTGACACTCTAGTCTCCTAGAATTCATTATTCTCTGGGCACCAAGCTCCCGTGACAGCCAGAACAAAAATGGAAACTAAGGACCAGGAACACTCAGGTTTGCATGCCACAAATAATTCTGCATACAAAAGAAAAATTATTATGGAGCCAGTAATAAAACGCTGATGAGGTCCCACTGCAATAGAAAATATACAAGACAATACATAACTAATTTCATTTTTGAAGGTTCATTTTCCCAGATGGCTTTCTTAGGGCACTGTAATAATACGTAAACACATGAGCAAATCTTGAATAAATATTCAAATTGACATTCTCCTAGGCCTCCCTAATATATGTTGATATCACCTACTGCAAAGACTTACCTGGATTTCTCTTCTGGGGTTTGTATTAATTAGGACCAACCATACTCATGTTTTCACTCTAAGCAGTGCTCTGGTTATATTACACTAACTTGAAAGGTTACTAAACATAAGCTATTATCCTATTGTCTGATTTTCTCACAGTGAAAAGTAGGGACAATCTTTTTAAACATCATCCCATAACATTTATTGTTCATCCCACTGTGCTTTGATTTCCTAAAAGAATTGTAATTACGATGTGACCTTTGATCTGAAGAGCCTTCAAGAGTTACAACAGTTTGGGGAACCTTCTCACGAGTCCTAGCAACATGACAACATAGCATTGTCCTGTCCATTTTCATATGTTACTTCTACCATGTCCTTAAAATGGGAGCAAAAAGTTTTAGACTCAAACCCCTGAGAAAAAAGGTATAGCATTTACATCTCCTACAGTCATGTGTCATAATCATTTCTTACACACCACTGAAGAGATATGAGGCAGTTAATATTTACTAACCTTTATACTAATAATTGATTACATGCGGGGGGGGAGGGGGGGGTGCTTTGTTTTTAACCTAATCACTGGTTTTGAGTTGTAATAAAAGCTAAGATCCTTATTTCTTGCCTCAGTTGACACTTCTAAATAATTCAAACCTTCCCTTAAAACTCAAAAGAATCAAGTTTTTCTCTAATACTTTATAAGATATTCATTTTAAAAGAGGGCAAGACTTTTGGGACATAGAAATAGCAAGCATTTATGTTAACAAGTTTGCATACTGTCACTAACTGTTTTAAAATATATTCATCCATATAATCTCCACAATAACCTCAGGAGGGGTTTATTACTATGGCATTTTACAGACAAAGATTTTAAGGCACACAGAGTTTAAGTTTACAGTCGAGGCACAGCCAGAATTCAAATCCAGACTATGACTAAGAAGCCCATGTCTTAATCACTGGTTTTCCATCACACTAATAACTAACCTGCTTTCCACCCTGTCAAAAAAATCTTCAGCCTACTCTACAGAGGAATCCAGGATGGTTTATCCGCAAGCTTTTAGACCAGCGGTTCTCAACCTGTGGGTCGCGACCCCTTTGTAACAATGAAAATATATCCTGCATATCAGATATTTACACTACGATTCATTCAACAGTAGCAAAATTACAGTTATGAAGTAGCCATGAAAATAATTTTAAGGTTGGGGGTCACCACAACATGAAGAACTGTATTAAGGGTCGCGGCATTAGGAAGGTTGAGAACCACTGCTTTAGACTGAAGAACTGACTTTCATCAACATTCAACCAATCATTTGGTTTCTGATTTTAAAGTCAATACTAAGATGTATCCTTTTTTTAATTATTTAAGATGTATTCTGAAATAATTTCTCAAGTTAACAATTGTATAGTACTCTTATTTTTTTATTTTTATTTTTTTAGTACTCTTATTTTTGAACATCAAAAATAAACTGCTACTATGTGGGGCTATTTTGAAAAGTTAAAATGTAAAAAACTAAAGAAGTCAGCAAGAGATTTAGATCTCTTGCCAAAGTTTCTGCTATTCAAGATTCTAGATAACCTATTATTAAACTGAATTCTGACCTCATCTTTCTGATCTGTATGATTTCATAAGACCTTAATTCTCCCAGTTACTATTTTCAGGCCAAATTACCCTCTTTGTTCCCTTTCCCTTGCCCACCCTCTTCCTGTAAAAACACTGTGACTTTTAAACAGACCGTGTGAAATACACCAGGAAAGTGTTAAAGAACAAAAATAATTGATAGATTTAAAGGATGTCTAGCTCCTCACAATCTACAATGTGGGGAAGGCACAAATACAGAGAGCAGTAATTCAGTGAACAGCATCATGGATTATTTCTATTCTCTCCACATACCACAGGAGTCAAGGTTTCCCCTTAATAAATCTTATAAACATTTAAAGGCTCACAAGGAGGTGTTTTATGCAAGAATGCATAATCTTACTATTCTTCATGCTCTGTGCTTGCACACAATGGAATATGCACTTGTGGCAGGGCTGGTAAAACTCAGCCACAGCATTATTGTCTTCCTGGCAGTCACTGACAGCCCTTCTGGGGACAATTTGGTCTTTCTTTTGTTATATCTACTTTGAAACAATTTCATGAATTAGCTATTCTTTCCTGGCACCCTAACTCATATAGAGACATGTCCTATGTATTATTAAATTACTAGTTGGACCACTCACCAAGTCTGTGAAGGATGTCACTACCTAAACCAGTTCACAGGGGACATTCTCAGATGTCTAAAAGTGTGGTTTCTAAATTCTTTTTTTTTTTGAGACAAAGAGTCTCACTTTGCTGCCTTTGGTAGAGTGCCGTGGCATCATAGCTCACAGCAACCTCCAACTTTTGGGGGTGCTCAAGCAATTCTCTTGCCTCAGCCTCCCAAGTATCTGGGACTACAGGCAACCACCACAGTCCCCAACTATTTTTTAGAGAGGAGGTCTCACTCTGGCTCGGGCTGGTCTCGAACCTGTCAGCTCAGACAATCCACCTGCCTTTGTCTCCCAGAGTCCTAGGATTATAGGCATAAGCCACTGTGCCCAGCCATTTCTAAATTTTTTCATCATTTATTCCTAACACTGAAGTATTTTGAATATCATATACATATGCTACAGTAGTAACATATTAAGCTCAGTATAAAACATACACAGACACATAAATAAAATGGATGAGAAAAAATTAACACAAAGGTTCTACTCTTAGCTTCATTTTCCCCAACATAACATCATTTTATTCACCCCACTGATTCCATCTCACCCAGGTTGGGAACCACTGTTCTAAAAAACCACCATTTAGAGAAATTCAGGAATGGAAACAGAAGGCAATGCTGTGCACACCTGATTCCACATTCCAAACAGTATTTCTTCCGTTTTAAATGAGCATGGGAATAAAAAAATGGAGCTTGGAAAGGAATTACACTAGTGCCCTTAGGACATCCTTGTCAAACATAACCCGCACTTAGGATTCTTTCCTAATAATATTACACCCAAGAATGTCACCTTCATGAGTAAGAAATATGACAACACAGAAGCATGAGTCTGCTGGCGGGGCTCTCTTGAGCCAAGTTGAAACCCAGTGATGCATGTTGTTGAATCTTTGAAGAATTGATGAGATTAGCTCCTCCTAAAAATCTTCTGGGAACAGGAGAGATCAGTGTATTTAAAGCTATATATTCTCTTCCCCTTGGCACCATTACCCTACCCTCATAATTCTCGGCCACTCCAAATTATGGTGTAATTACATTTTTAACCTGTCAGCTCACAGACCTTCAAGAGATCTGATGAGAAATTTATAAAGTCTTTTTCAATCTATGCTTCTTTTGCCCCACTGATACCAAAATCAGAACAAATTGAAAGAATATCCTTAAATGAAATTTTGAAACCTATAATAACAACTAAGTGAGCAGTTTTCAAAGTACTCCCTAACTACCCTTCTCCAGAGACTGACTGGATGGATCAAGCATAACCACTGTCATCCTCACACCTAAATGCTTATTCAGCAACAACAGAGTGCCTGTCTTACTAATGCCACACTTCCTGCTGATTTGTTTTTGTTTGGAAAACACAGTTATTTTTCACTAAAATGGTATCTATGTAAGCAAGCAATGGTTTATGAATGCTATTTTTTAATTAATAATGTTTGGATTTTAATTTCTAATATGGTAAATACAAATAGAGATAATTCACATAAACAAAAGATCAATCTTTTTTAAATGAATGTATAGGGGTCCTGGCACCAAAAGCACTGAGACCAGATGATGCATGTCTGTGTACTATTCCTATCCTATTCTACACACAATTTTCTTGGATTGTAAAATATTTTCCCTTTTTCTTTCTCAGTTTACATTTTTATAAACCACACAGGAAACACGTTGCCTAAATTTGGGAGTCCAAAGCTCCCTCACATATAGGGAGAAGAAGAAGAATAGCTTTCAGCAGGAGAAAATTACCTGCTACCACAAAAAGGAAGCAAATCCAGCCTTAAGAAACGGAGGTTAGAGGCATGCTAGCCACAATTACAGACACGGCTGAGTCCGCTCCCCCAGCCTCCCTAGACCTCAGCTGTACAAAGAGAAGGTGTAGCCATCTGGTAGAATTTTTCCTTGCCTGACTCAATAGGCTAGAGCTCTTCAGAGATCCCACTGCAATTCTGGATTTCCAGTTAGGTAAGTGGAAAAATAATTTGAAATGGTGTTTTGGAGGACAAGATGCAGATCTTAAGATGAGGTATGGGCAACAACAATCCTCTATGACATTCTAGTTGTCCAAATGGCACAATAGTCCTGCTGGAATTCTAGATTTCCCTTTCAATTCCAAACAGAGTGAAAAGATTTGTTGGGCCGGTATTGCTCCCTGTAGGGCTAATAGCTGTCCTCCTACAATAAGTAGCGGCATATCCAGGACTGATGAGCTTGACACAGGCCAGGGTAAATACGACCAGAAAAGACGCACTGGAGGGCAGCCAAGGCTCAACTTATTAGGAGTTAAATAAATTTGCCAGATCTACTCCTGCTAAGAGAGGCAGAGACAAAAGGAAGCGTTCCTCTCGGGCTTTGATCACACAAGCGACAGCTCTAAATATATTCCAGTGAAGATCTTAAAACCCAAAATTCTCCCAAATAACTTATAACAGGTTTCATGACTTCATTATCACTATCACCAGGCAGATATTGGCAAAATGATATTCACCAATATATGCACATATACCCTAGCGATGCCCAATTGAAAAAGAAATTGTCAACTAAAAGTCATTTATTAAGATTTCAGTATACAGGCTCAGCGCCTGTGGCTCAATGGGCTAAGGCACCAGCCACGTACACCTGAGCTGGCGGGTTCCAATCCAGCCTGGGCCTGCCAACCAACAATGACGGCTGCAACCCAAACAAAAATAGCCGGACGTTGTGGCAGGCGCCTGTAGTCCCAGCTACTTGGGAGGCAGAGGCAGGAGACTCGCTTGAGCCCAGGAATTGGAGGTTGCTGTGAGCTGTAATGCCACCACACTCTACCCAGGGTGACAGCTTGAGGCTCTGTCTCAAAAAAAAAGATTGCAA
>CAUYON010185805.1:0-29137 GCA_963573935.1 Arctocebus calabarensis
GTTAAGGACTTGAATTTCCCTCTGAAGAGGCACAGTCTGGATGATTGGATTAAAAAACACAATTGGTGGGGCCACACCTATGGTGCATCTTAGAAGGGTACAGGAGAACCTTACTAAATGCAGAATACAAATGTCTTCATAAAATAACTGAGAAAATGCCAGGAAGGCTATGTTAATCAGTTTGATGAAAATAGTTAAGATTGTATATGAAACTAGCACATTGTACCCCTTGATTGCACTATTGTACACAGCTATGATTTAATAATAAAGACGCTAAAATAAAAAATAAAAAATAAAAAGCACAAGCCATCCATACATCTCCAGGAAACAAACCTAACTTTGAAAGACAAAACAAGACTCAGGGTAAAGGGTTGGATAAAAATATTTCATGCAAGTGGAAACCAGAGGAAGGAAGGGCTCACAATTTTATTTTGATATTCAAGTGTATTTAAAACAATTAAAGTTAAGAAAGACCTAGAGGGTTCTATCATACCTGTCAAGGGAATGACACATAAGAGAACATTTCATTTCTAAATATCTATGCACCCGATTTAAATCCTCCCAGATTTATGAAACAGAGATTGATTTGGCTGAGCAAAACAATATCCTATAGCACCATAATAGCTGGGGACATTAAAGACCCCCCCCCCCCGGGCAGAACTAGACAGTTCATCTAAACAAAAATTAACCAAAGATATAAGGTACTTATATACAACCCTAGAACAAATAGGCTTAATAGACATATACAGAACACACCATTGTAAACCTGAGAAATATATTTTCTTCTCATCAGACCATGGAACATACTCCAAAATAGATCATATACTAGGTCACAAGTGAAACCTCCACAAAATTAAAAGAATTGAAATTATTCCTTGTACTTTCTCAAACCACCAGGTAATAAAGGTGGAATTCAACTCCAAAAATAATTTCATCCCCACACAATGGCACAGAAATTGAACCACCTTATGCTGGATGAAAGCTCAGTAAAGGAAGAGATGAAAAATGAAATGATTACATTTCTCAAACATATTAATGATGAAGCTACAAGTTACTAAAACCTGTAGGATACTCCAAAAAGTAGTCCTAAGAGGGAAATTTATTGCAATAGGTGTGTACATCCAAAAAACAGAGATAAAGCACAACCAATAATATAATGAATCATCTTAAGGAAATGGGAAAGGAACAACAGTCCAATCTCAAAACCAGCAGAAGAAAAGAAATAACTAAAATTAAATCAGAAATAAATGATATTGAAAACCAAAGAATTATTGAGAAAATCAATGATGGAAAATGTTGGTTCTTCAGAAGATAAATAAAAATTATAAACCATTAGCCATATTATCTAGAAATAGCAAAGTAAAATCTCTAATAACTTCAGTCAGAAATGAAAAAGGGGAAATAACAATAGATACCACTGAGATATAAGAGATTATCTCTGATTACTAAAGGAAAATTTACACCCAGAAATTTGACAATATGGATGAAAAGAACCAAAACCTAGAATCATATCATCTCCTTAGACTTAACCAGGAAGAAATAGATCTCTTGAACAGACCAATATCAAGTGCTGGGATTGAAGAAACAATAAAAAAGCTTATAATAACAACAACCACAAGCCCTTGACCAGATCGCTTTACACCAAAATTCTAGCAAATCTTCAAAAATGAGCTTGCACACATGCTGCATGACCTATTCCAAAACATTGAGAAAGAAGGAACCTTACCTAACATGTTCTATGAAACAAACATCACCCTGATACCAAAACCAGGAAAGGACCCTACTAAAAAGAAGAACTCCAGACCAATTGCATTAATGAACATTGATGCAAAAATACTCCCTACAATCTTAGCCAATATATTACAGCTACACAATAAAAAAGTGATACAGCATGATCAAGTAGGCTTCATCCCAGGGGTGTAAGGCTGGTTTAACATATGCAAATCCATAAATGTAATTCACCATATTAATAGAAGCAAAAATAAAGACCATATGATTATCTCAATAGACACAGAAACAGTGTTTGATGAAGTTCAGTATCCATTTCTAATAAGAACACTTAAAGTATATAAGTATAGATGACACATTTGTTAAACTGATAGAAGCCATTTACAACAAACTCACAGCTAGTATCATACTGAGTGGAGTAAAACTGAAAGCTTTTGCACTTAAAACAGGAACCAGACAAAGATGTCCTCTATCACCACTACTATTCAACATAGGGATAGTAGTTCCAGCCAATGCAATTAGACAAGAGAAGGACATAAAGGGCATCCAAATAGAGGTAGAGGGGGTTAAACTCTTTGGCAATGATATAATCTTATACTTAGAAAATCCCAGGGACTCACCCCTAAGACTCCTGGAAGTGATCAAGAAATACAGCACATGTCAGGATATATAATCAATGTCCACAAATTAGTAGCCTTCGTATATGCCAATAACAGCCAAGTTGACAAACTAATCAGAGACCCAATTCCCTTCACAGTAGTTCAAAAATAATGAAATATCTAAGAATATACCTAACAGAAGAGGTGAAGAATCTCTATAAAAAGAATTATAAAACCCTAAGGAAAGAAATAGCAGAAGACATCAACAATAGGAAGAACATACCATATTCTTCGATGGGAAGAATTAAAATTGCTAAAATGTCTATACCACCCAATGCCATCTATAGATTCAGTGCAATCCCCTTTAAAATACCAATATCATATGTTGAAGAACTAGAAAAAAATAGTTCTTAGTTTTGTATGAAACCAGAAAAACTCATATAGCCAGGGCAATTTTTAGTAATAAAAGTAACACCAGAGGCATTACTCTACCAGACTTCAGGTTATATTACAAGTCCACAGTGATTGAAATAGCATGGTATTAGCACAAAAAAGAGAGGCATAGACACATGAAACCAGATAGAAAACCAGCCTACCTAAGGATGAAACAAGTCTCTTAGAGCCATCTGATCATCAATAAACCAAACAAAAGCATACACTGAGGAAAAGAATTCCTATTCAATAAATGGCACTGGGAGGACTGGATAACCACATGTAAAAGTGGACCCACCACTTACACATATTGACTCAAGATGGATAAAAGATTTAAATCTAAGACATGAAATGATAAAAATCCTAGAAGAACATGTTGGAAGAACTCTTAATGATGTCCTCCTGGGAAAAGATTTTATGATGAAGACTTTAGTAGCCATCACAACAACAAAAATAAACAAATGGGATTTAATTAAACTGAAAAGCTTTTGCACAGCTAAACACACACAATTACAAAATAGACAGCCTTCAGAATGGGAAAAGATATTTGCATATTGAATATGATAAAGGGTTGATAACTAAGATGTATAAAGAACTCAAAATAACCAACAAAAAAAAGAGCAAACAATCCCATATATCACTGGAAGAGACATGAACAGAACCTTCCTTGAAGAAAACAGTTGAATAGCTAACAAACATTTGAAAAAATTCTTATCATCCTTAATTATCAGAGAAATTCAAATCAAACCCACCATGAGATATCACCTAACCCAAGTAAGATTACTTGATATGACAAAGTCTCAAAGTTGCAGATATTGAGACAGGGGAATACTTCTATACTGTTGGTGGGACTGCAAACTAATACAGCCTCTTTGGAAAGAAATATATGGAGAATCCTCAAAGAACTCAAAGTAGACCTCTCATTTGATCCCTCAATCTCACTACTAGGCATTTATCCAGAAGAAAAAACCATCATTTTATCATAAAGACATTTGTACTAGAATGTTTACCGCAGCTCAATTTACAATTGCCAAGATGTGGAACAAACCTAAATGCCCGTCAACTCAGGAATGGATTAACAAGCTGTGGCATGTTACACCATGGAGTACTATTCAGCCATAAGAAAAGATGGAAACTACATCTTTTTATTAACCTGGGTGAAGTTGAAATACATTCTTCTTATTACTGTATCACAAGGATGGAAAAGCAAGTATTCAATGCACTCAATTTTATTGTGAAGTCAGTAGGCAATCTAACACATGCCCACATAGGAGAAAAACTTAATTTTATTCATGTTGGGGGGAAGAGGAACAAAAGAGGGGGTGTTGGTGTGCTCCCTCTTAAAGAGCACAAGATAGAGGGGTATGGCACACCTTTTGGGTGCAGATACAACTACAAGAAGGCGTCTATCTAACAAATTCAAAAATTGTGATCTGGTTGTTTGTATCCTCATAATAAGCTGAAAAACATGACATAAATTTTCCCAGTAACGATCATTTTTGCTGCAAACTACGAGTTGGGATGTCATATTTTCATTATACTCAATTAAAAACATGTGTTAAACTTTTTATATAATCCATTGTTTGCCCATGGGTTATTTATAAATGTACACTTAATATTCTAGTATATGGAAATTTTTGTTTATAATTATATTTTGAATTTCTAGCTAATTCCATTGTAGTCAGAGACCATACTCTGCATAATTTCAGTCCTTTGAAATTTTAAGATACTTCCATTTTAGTGCTTTGAAATTTGTAGAAAACCATGCCTCATTGCCCAGCATTTAAACAATATGGTTAAATCAATGTGAGCGAGTGCTCTGAAAGCACTTGGAAAAATGTTTGTTCTGCACTTGTTAGGTGCAGTGCTTCATTGACATCAATTAGATCAATGGTGTTATCATGCCACTCCAATCACTATATCCTTATGGATTTTGTTTTCTGCTTGTTGTATGCATTTCCCCCTCTGCAGTAGATGCTGTGATACGCTACTCAAATCCTCTTCAGAAATGAAGGTCACAGTATCATGGTTCTGAGAGGTCTACAGGTAGGGTGCTGTTAGCTGTCAGCCTACTCAAGAGACCTTTCCAAAGTTACCTCCATCCAATCAGTGATACTCATAGGGATGTAAAGCTCTGGCTTTTTGATCCCAACTTAGTAAATGCTCAAAAGATTGTCTTACTTTCAGAATTCTCCTCCGAGTCAACTAAGACTTTTATAAAGACTGCTTTAGATGACAACTTTTCCTTCTGACCAACTTTGCTTCTTTCCCTTTTTCTCCTACATCTGCTGATATGAACAGCACTCCCTAGCAAACCTGCCACATGGTCATCATTAGCAAGCATATGCCTTCTGAGAACCCAGCCTGCACAGGTTGTCTCAGGGATAGTAGTCCAAAGAATTAATCATGAGCACCGGATTTCAAAACTGGTCTATCTAACCATGATGGCTGCAGTCTTTGACATAGATGGTGGGTGAAAGCCATATAGCCTTTACCAAGGAGCAGTCCAACTGCCAAACTTTCACAGATCCAGCCTTTGAGAAATAGGGGAAAAAAATAACTATGGGATAACAAATAATTGGGAGGTTCTTCTTAAACTTAATTGGAGAAAAGATTTTTTTAAGAAGCTGAGTGTAATTAATCAGCAATGAAAAGCTAACTTGGAAAGCAAAATGGACCCTTGTGTGCATGCAAAGACCTCTCATCTTTTGTAGTTTGGAGGGCAGAGAAACCCAAAGACCAGGCACAGAACTTAATTGTAAGGTAGCAAAGATCCAAAAGATTAAAGTCACAGTCAAGGTTAGGACTCCATTAGTAAAGAATAGGACTCCACACTTTTCAGTCCTTAAAATCCCCCTTACCTATCTGAGCTTTCAGAAATAGACTAGCAAATAAACTATTACTTTCCTTTTAATGAAAAAGAAAAAATTCAGAGGCATCTTCTCTCAGGATCAGCCTCCACTTCTCCTCTTGGCTGCTAGGCAACAACTAAGGTTAAGTTACAACTCAGCCAGTCATACTTGTACCTACTAACAAAAATAATGAGTCTATGTGCCAAAGGATATACAAGGCCCAGCCAGCATGTTCTGATAGGCGCTAAGGGATTAAGCATGGCAGTAGATGCTGACGATACTTGAACAAGGGAATTGGAACACAGTATTTGATAAGAGAGAAATTATTCATAGTATTTGAAAAGGGAGCACTTTTGTGGGATACAGCATTTGACCCATTGGCAAGGACCCCAAAAGCTGTTACAAATATGCTGTTAAGATGGCTCCTGGGAGTGAAAAGCCCTTGATACCAAGTGAGTAGAAATGCTAACATTGCTATGGCAGATGGCAAAGGGAAGCTTAAAGGCTCAGTGACGCAGTCGTGCCGGAGTGAATATACATAAAGCAGAAAACCCACCAGATGGTCCATGAGCATCTCAAAAGATACATTATTTACTTAGGCAAAAATGATTGTACTAGTGAGAGGGAAGTTAGTATCATGAAGAAATTAGGTGAAAGCGCTCCTTCTTGGGCCAGGATTCCTAGTAGGAGATACCCTCCAGGACAAAGCTAACCAGTAGTAATTGGGGAGAGGGGGAAAGTGATTAATCAGAAGCTGGGTGGATAAAATTACCACATTTATCAGCAAAGTCAAAGGATTCTTTCTCTCTTTTTCCGCTAGGGCTTCAATTATAGATAAGTTATCCTTGTTGCTATATCACCTATCTTATAGTTGTGTTTTTTTAATTTCCATTCTTTTTCAAACACTATCGTACTTCAATATATTTTTTCCAACCATTGTTACTCTTCCCAAGGCCTCCATCAGTATTGCTTAATATGCTATTAGACTCATTCTTAAGAGATTTTAACCTTGTCGTTTTATATTTTTTTTACTTTTATCCCACTTTTCTAGTAAAGTTTTTGATTTTCTATTTCATACTCTTAAAAATATTCAACATATTTATTTTTATTAAGAATTCTCACACCTGATGAATTATTATTCAGTTCCCCCCTGGATTCATTTCTACTCTACATTTTTCTCTTTATTTAGATTCTCTTGTTTATTCATTGATTTTCTGAGTTTTTTAATTGAATTATATTGGCCATTTATAATAATATAATTATATAATGATACATTTCAACATATAAAAGAAAAATCTGGAGTGGAAAACATAACATGGTAATTCTAGTAAGTTCTTCCTTAAAGCAGAATAAAAGGCTTAAAATATCATTGGAATTTATTGATCTCACTATTCTTGTACATAAAATATAAGGCTAGCCTGAAATAATTCTATTTCTTAAAATCTAAAAGGTCTGAGGCTATAAATAAATTTACATTATAAATAAAGGCTACACAATGTTAATACTCAGATTAATGATGTTTACCATTTAGTGGTAGAAGAAAATGATTTGAAATTCCACATATTATATTTGAAAAATACTTTGAAATTCCATATATTATATTTGAATTATATAAGGTTTTTTGAACGATCTTTACCAGAATTATGATTCAATAAAATTATAAAAATAAATAAATAAATAAAAATAAATCACTTTCACGTGAAAAAAAAAAAAAGTAAAAATAAATTTATAGATACTAAATGCATTCCAAGGAAAAATTGGCTTATGAGGACAAAAATGACTTCTGCCTTTGAATTTTCAAATGAGCTATTTTCTTCTCTCAGTATTAATCAGAAAACATGAGAGAAAAAGCCATTTTTATTGTACAAAACAAAGGGACTTTGAAAGTGAAGGCAGCAGATGACAAGCTTGCTCTGTAATGCAACTGAGCCTCCCTGAGGTTTTAGGAGCCTGCAAAATCCTTCTCCAAAACATTCCTTACCATGAATGAGTAGAGACCAAATTTGAATGGGGTGCAGGCAGAATGCACAAGATAACTTCAGAATGGAAAAGAGGCAAGTTATCATGAGATGCAAATCCCTGAAAGGAAGGAGAATAAGGCCTGGCTGCCACGGTAGAGAATTGCAGAAAGGCAGCACTTATCAACACAGCACCATTTTTATCAAATGGATAAACTGAATACTTATTCATAAAGGGGATTAGTGAACTGCTGGAGTTGGGAATGACTCTTTTATAAATTACCCTTAGGAGTTTCCCCTTTGCTGCTGGGTTCAGGTGGCCTGAATGATTACTGTATAGGAAAATAAATACTATAACCAGATCTAACATTGTCTGTTTACTGAGAACACGCAAGAGTTTGGGGCCATCTTTTTTTTTCAAAAATTTAACTAATATGAATAGTGCTAAAATTACCAAAATTAACTGGATAATGACAAAAATAGTACCTTAGAGGATATAATATGTTGTTAATAAGGCCCAGATAGTCTGCAATAAGGTGAAATAAGTTTTAAGGTTAAGATGCATTTCCCCCACATATTTGTGTTTCCCTAACAGTTTATGCCATTTTTAAATAATGGAATATTCTTAAAACTAGTAACAAGTTATATGCTTATGATGATTTCATAACAATATTTACTTATAAGAAGTGCCCACCGCTTACCGTTTCATAATTTTTCAGGCACTTTAACTGATTTTTATCTTGAAGTATTTATTTTAAAAATGTTAAAAGGTGATATACTTATTTCTGTGAGTTTCATGAAAAAAATGAATTGATGTGATATATTAGTAATTATCTTTAAAACATCTATTCATTGTAGCAACTTTAATGGAGGGTTTAATAGTTAACAAAACAATATCTTTTATTATGGCATGTACATAAAGAACAATCAGTAAATAAGAATTATTTTTGCCCAGAGCTTATTTAAGGTTAGACTATAAAATGGCACAATCTTGAAAGTTTGATGAGTTAATTCAATAGTGTTAATGAATACTATTGTTACTGGCCAGTAAGTGATGAATCATTTATGGCCTATAATAGAATCTTTTGTAATAACATATATTGACAACTGGCATATTTTTGCCCATCTATGGAAAAGGGCCTAAAAGATTTAGAGATTGTTGTTTAGGCAAGTTAGAAAGGTGGCTTAAGGGTAAAAGGACATGTTGGTTTGGATTCTCTAAGGTATATACCCTAATGGTCTGCTTAATGTGGAGTGAAATAAAAACTTTTGTGGGATTTTGTTGTGGTCATTGACATGGAGAAGTTAGTGCTCAAAAATATAGTCCATGTCTTTAGCTAGTCACTGAATATGTGTACTTCAGTGTTATTGCCAAATTTTCTTCTCTTACTGGTTTATCATGTAGTTAGTTAATTATTTGTACATACAGGTGCACAGCAGGAGTCTCTTGAATCAATAGCAGCTTCTCTAAAACTAACTTTCTGAATATCCCGACATATAATGATGGTCATTTTGTACAGATGATAACTCAAAGGACATTTTTCAAAAGGAGAGGACAAATGAAAGGAATCTTTACATGTTATTAGTCAGCAACTAATGCACAGAGAAGACTGACAGACCAGAGAGGAAACGAACGCTATTGTGAGTGCAGTGTGTGTGATTATTGTAACATAAAAACTCCTCTATCCGGGGACCAGCCCTCTCCTGGAGGTGCTAACCTCTTCTGCTCAATTATTCACGGTGGCCTATGGTAAGGTTTGCTTTGTTCAAAATCACAAACAAACCTTAACCTATACATTAAAATGATGTAATAGCAAAATGATATAAAAGCAGAAAATGAGACCAAAATGAAAATTAAGATCATACTAGAGAGCCAAAGGTAAGATTAGTACTCAAAGTGAACCTTATCAAGCCCTAGAGTCTAGCATTGCTAAAAAGTAACACATTAGTGTCATACTCCTTATTGTTTTAAAGCAAAAATACTATCCTCCAGAATGGAAAAAAGGTATTTGCAGTGTATGCTTCTGACAAAGCATTGATAACAAGAATCTACAGAGAACTCAAGTTAATCAACAACAAAAAAGCAAACAATCCCATCTATCACTGGGCAAGAGACATGAATAGAACCTTCTCCGAGGAAATCAGTCAAATGGCTAAGAAACATATGAAAAAATGCTCATCATCCCTAATCATCACAAACCCAAACTCACCCTAAGATAGGTGAGATATCACCTTGAGATAGCACCTAACCCCAGTAAAAATAGCCCACGTCACAAAGTCCCAAAGTTGTAGATGCTGACACGGATGTTGGTGGGACTGGAAACTAATATATCCTCTTTGGAAAGAATTATGGAGAATCCTCAAAGAACTCAAATTAGACCTCCCATTGGACCCATTCAATCCTATTACGAGGCATCTAACCAGAAGAAAAAAATCATTTTATCTTAAGGACATTTGCACTAATATGCTTGTTACTGCCCAATTTATAATCACCAACATGTGAAAATAACCTAAGTGCCCATAAACTGTGGTATATGTATACTATGGAATACTATTCAGCCATAGAAAAGATGGGGATTTTGTCCCTTTTGTATTAACCTGGTTGGACATAAAACACATTGAAACATTCTCCTTAGTGAAGCATCATGAGACTGGAAAAGCAAGTACCCAATATACTCAATACTAATATAAAGCTAGTAGATAATAGAGAAAAACTCAAATAAATTCAAGTTGGGGGAAGGGGGGACGAGATTGGGGAGAAGGGGAGGAAAGAGCGGCATGGGTGTACTTCTACTTAAGGGGCACCGGGTAAGGGTCTATGGCATATCTCCAGGAGCAGGACTCGACAACAACATGGACTTGACCTAACAAAAGCAAATGTTGTAACCTAATTGTTTGTATCCTCATATTAATCTGAAATAAAATAAAATATAAGAAAATGAAAATCAGAGAGATCATGTTGCCAGTTAAGGTCAACCATGTACACAACTGAACAAAACAAGATGCTGATGTCCTTTCATGAAAGTGATTAAACCTCACGAGGACATTGACCTACATGGTCAACCCTACTGTGTCCAGGTTCATGCTGAGGAAATACTTGTCCACAGGATAGTAGTGTATCTTAGAAAGTAATCATGGGTCTCATTTTAACTCATCTCAGAAAAATGTTTTAAGATATCTAGTACATCATTTCTTCATGCAACACATATGTATGTATACATTTTACATATAAGGCACACACTCAGTGTTGGAGGGCACAAAGAGAGACTAGACATAGCTTTACATACAATAATGAGTTTGCTAGGAGAGATAGTTCATATGTGGAAATAGCTGTTACATGTATAGAACACAACAAATACATCACCAACTGTCACAAAAGCCCTGGCAAAATTGCATAAGGGTTGTCACTGTTTCCTGCTGGTGGAGATGAAAAATATGGAATTCAGGATGATGTTGCAGAAAAGGGTGATACAGAGTTTACAGACTTAGAAATCCTAATTTTAACTAATCTTACAGAGCAAGAAATCCTAATTTTAACTTTTAGGTCAGCCGGTCTCTAACTATATGATCCTACATGGAAATAAAACCCACCTCAGAGAGTTATGATGAGGAGTGGATGAAATCGTATATGAAAATGACCTAATACCTGAAATACAGTGAGAAGAATTAATGTGTAGTAGCTTTTATTACTATACTTCCCCAAACATATAAATAAAACATTTTGAGTACTTCTGGAAATAGAAGTTCCACGGACGTCCATCTATGAAGACAAGTTGTAAGAAAGAGTCAGTAAAACACTAGTTAGATTTACCCGTCAGCAGAGGAAAATACACAATCAACTCTGAGAATAAAGTAGATGTACTGTGACTCTTTGTGGCAAGACAGGCTCTTATGTTTATGTTGATTCCAAAGAAGAAAATCTAGAAGCATGTTTCACAAAGTAGCAGATGAGCAAAATTTCAACCATAACCAATCAGGAACCCAACCAACACCTGAGGTGGAACCAGAATGAACATTGCAGCATGAAACCAAAAGTGCAAAAATATTAACACTGGACCTCGATGTTCTTTTCAAAAATAACACTTCAACCATCCATCTTTAACTACAAGTATTTTACTGGCACCTTTTGGAAGCCTTGTCTCTTTTGTATTAATGGGCAAAATATACCAGGTAGATCTTTAACAGCTATTTCAAATACCCAGGCAGTCTTAGAGGTGAAAAGAATGGGTCCAAAAATCTGAAAGACTGACATTTCTAAACAAAAACAATTAAAATTCTTATTTGGGTCATATTGGCACCTATGTCCCCAGCCCCACCCTAAAATTTGAGGTCTCAGACAGTAATTTAGAAATAATAGACAACCTAACAACTATATTTTTGTGATCTGAGTTGCATTTTTATAAGATTTTTAACTTGTCTATAATGTTTGGAAATTTTCCATAAAAATTAAGTATTTACAATTAATTGTATAATATGTAAATCTATGTATAAATATGATTATATATGAATTTACATATTATAACCATATTCATTTTTATATATTTAGATTATATATAGTATCTATAAAATCTAGATATATATGAGTTCCAGAAAACATGAACATTTAAAAAGTTTTCAGACATGAATTTAAATTCCCCTTCTTAGAATGGACCAAACACAATTGCTTTCCAAAAGGAACTAACGATAGATTTCAAGGTGCCTAGAGTTGCCCAGTTTGGATACTGATAAGGGTGTCTGGGGGTGGGATGTTGGAAATAATCATATATTTTTCTATCAACAGCAGGTATTCACTGAATGTGATAAAATGAGTCTTGGAAAGAACTAAACTGATAGTTATTAAGTCTGACTATTACCTACAACTATAGGAATAAAAGATTACAATTAAGAGAAAAATTCGTTGGCAAAGTAGCTAATAATATCCTATTTGCATTCCAAAGAAGGCCAAAAATAACTACCACTATTTAACTGAAATTTTCTTCTGACTTATGCTCTGTCATATCAAGTTTTGCTTATCAACCAAACCATAATATCATGGAAATCTGCCCGCTAACTTTCCAAATGTCAGGGAAAAGCAGAAATCTGATCTCTGCTTATTAAGACAAGATAAGGTCTCTCTTTAAAGGAGTGTTTGTATTTTTATAAAATTATGCTTTTAGAAAATAAATCTGTGGGCTTGGCACCTGTAGCACAGTGGTTACGGCACCAGCCACATACATCAAGGCTGGTAGGTTCAAACCTAGCCCAGGCCAGCTAAACAACAATGACAACTGCAATAAAAAATAGCTGGGCATTGTGGTGGGCGCCTGGAGTCCCAGCGACTTGGGAGGCTGAGGCAAGAGAATTGCTTAAGCCCAAAAGTTTGAGGATGCTGTGAGTTGTGATGCCATGGCACTCTACCAAAGGCAACATGGTGAGACTGTCTCAAAATAATAAATAAATAAATAAATAAATAAAATCTGTGTATAGTAAATATGAACAGTTATTCTACCATTGGTCTTTAATAAATATTTGATAATATTAACAGCATCCAAATTTAAAGTTACTTGATTCTCACCTATATAAATCTTTGGTATATAAATGTATAGATAATACAGAATTCCTACTATGCCTGAACATGAGTGGTTGCTGAATTTTCTTACATGAACCTTATTTTCAAAGTTATTTTTATACCAAGAGTCTTAAAAACAATAACAATGGGCTTGGTGCCTGTAGCTCAAGAGGCTAAAGCGCCAGCCACATACACTAGAGCTGGCAGGTTGGAATCCAGCCTGGTCCTGCCAAACGGCAATGACAACTATAACCAATAAATAGCCAGGTGTTCGGCAGGTGCCTGTAGTTCCAGCTACTCGAGAGGCTGAGGCAAGAGAATCCCTTAAGCCCAGGAGTTGGAGGTTGCTGTGAGCTGGGAGGCCACGGCACTCCACCCAGGGGTAAAGCCCGCTTTAGGCTCCATCACAAAAAAAAAAAAAAAAAAAAAAACAATGAAAAGTTAAATTAAACACCCACAACTGGTGACTTAAAGTGACATATGTGGGTGTAAAATCCACTATACTATATCTTTTATTTAGTTTCAGTCTGTAAAAATGTGGTTGGATTTTTCTCCTATTTTTTTAAGCAATGTGTACTGTTTAAAGACAAAAAGAGAAGAATGGGAAATTTGGGGTAGGGGTGGGAATTCAAGACAGTTACGCGTCCTCATCTTTAGGAAAAGTGTTTGGCAGACCCTGTGAGTTCGTTCCACTCACAGTATTTTCAACACAGCCTTTAGCATTTTTGTGTATGAAACCAACTTAGGCAGAGAAATGAATCAGTGTATGCGGGACGCCTCGAGCATCCCGAGACAACAGCTTCAATAAGGAAATAAAACGGAAGGAAAGAAAAAGGAGCCTCCATTCCTACTCAGCGACAGGCACATCGCCAATAGCCTATACGGTCTAAAATGAACAACTACTGCAAAGGAGATTTGGACTGATGAACCCAACAGTCGAGAGCACTTGCCACGCGGGGAGGCAGCCGTGGGAAAGATGAAAGTAGCCTTCTCTGGCAGCAGAATCAGTCATGAGGCGTGATCAGAGCGCATTTAGTCCGCGGTGATATTATTGTCACACAGGTGCCATTTATTTGCTAATAAAATCATTCCTGGGGTGTATAATTTCACTCTTGTAATACTTGCACTTTGATTTGTTACGATTTACCTGTAACAATTCAGACACATGTTGCTTGAGTAACGTGAACAAAGCAGAAGAGGGGCAGGGAGAAGGGTGCGTTAGGTTCCACCCCTGCTGGATGGGACGCTGTGGGGGGATATTTTCATGTCTTCTTGGTTTGACTTTCACTCCCTGCAATGTATCTGGATCATTCACGTAAGTGAGGCTGAAGTTTACTGCCTTTTCATCCTGAATAACTTGCTGTAATCAACAGTGTGATTTTTAAACAAAGGTTCACCTTCAGCTAACTTGGTACTTGCTGCTATTTTTATTTGAACATTTGCCTACTCCCAACCAACAAGTGTTTATAAGACCACAAGCGCTGTGGTCTCCGGTTAAGAAACTTCCTTCCCTTCACTTGAAAGATATAAATTTGCTTCATATGAGGGGTGTATGCATTGGATACTTTTTCTTCCATTCTGGAGATACTTTGCTAAGGAGAACATATTCTAGCTCCATCCATGTAAATATGAAAGAGGAAAAGTCACCATCTTTCTTTCCATGATTGAGTTATTATACACAGCTATGATTCAATTAAAAAAAAAAAAAGGAAAAAAGAAACTTCCCTCCCAGCAGAGAGAGATTCTGCTTGACTTTCAGCTCTGATTCTTAATGCTTGTGTGACCCCAGATGTGAATGTTAACCTTTCTAACGCTTAGAAAATAAATGCAGTTATGGTACAGGATTGTCATGACGATGAAAATGAGACAGTGAACATAAAGAATTTATCCGACTGCCTAACAAGGAAGTATCAGAGGCTATTATTATTTTTAAATGTATTTTTTAAAAATCTAGACAAGAGGATAGATGGCAAACTGGAAAAAGTGCTGGCACAAGTTCCTAATCAAAATATTTGGAAGCTGAAGGTGAAATTGACAGACCTTAGAGCCATTTGCCAGTCTGAAAACAAATCTGGACCTGGAAAATGACCATAGGCTAGAGCAATCAAGGTCCTCCACATAAGTAATGGTCTTTGCTAAGACCTTTATGTTCTATCATCTCACCTGCGTGGGCTGCTACCCATTCCAACAACTACTACCCTGGAACCCAAAATTGAGAGATGTACGTTTACTCAGCCCTCTCATTACCTCCTTGACCAGTCGAGGAAGCAAGACCATATATTTAAGATTCAAACAACACATCAAAAACATAAGTAGTAGCCTTTTCTATAGGAGTCTGAATGATGTTCTTTGGAACTAAAAATGAATTTCCAGGCAAAATTTAAACACAGAAAAGAAATGTTCACAAAAACACAGAAAATCATCAGCAAACTCAAAAAAGTAGATCATTCACAAGACAGGGGAGATTATCTGCGTAGACCGGAGTAGAACAAAATCATAGGCATGTAGTTTGACTTTTTTTAAGCCTAAAAAATATGTAATTATTTCTAACATTGGCTTTAAAATTTAACTAATTACACATCAAATCATATTCACATTTCGTTGTAGTCATTTAATGTGTTGAAATATTTTGAACTTTTGTAACTTTATAGAAAGGAAGTAAAAATTGGGGCTATCCTTCCAACAAACATTTTCCCTTTACTTTTTACGCAAATTCTCATGCTATTTAGTTACCAGATATTTATTATATTCCTGCAATTTGCCACAATATAGTTCAGCAAAAAAGATATAAGATAAATTAAATAAAATTTTGAGTACACAAAAATATTTGTAAAAACTTTTATAGGTCACTATATGCAGAATATACAGACATTTGGAAAGCTGAGAAAAATATTTGCAAGATATATTTAATATTTTAGATAAGGCACAAATTACCCTAACATATTTTTTAAAATACTTAAAACTTGATGAGCAAAAAAATTACAATACAACAGTGGGAAAAAGATATGAATAATTTGTCCAGTAATATAAAAATATATACTTAAATATATAAAAAGATATATTCTCCTTATATTAAGAGAATGATCAATTAAAATTATACTGACCTATCATCTCTCACCAAACAATTTGAAAAATTTATTTTTCTTATTTATTGATTTTTATTAAATGATAGCTATGTACATTAATGCAATCATGGGGTACAATGTTCTGGTTTCATATACAATCTGAAATACTTTCATTAAATTTTTTAACATAGCCTTCTTGGCATTCTCTTAATAATTGTATGAAGACATTTGTATTCTGCATTTAGTAAGTTTCACCTGTACTCTTGTAAGATGCACCATAGGTTTAGCCCCACCAATCGCCCTCCCTTAGGTACAATTGATCAAGCTTTTTAGTACTATGTAACTCTTATATATTGGGGGCATTGTTATAGGGAACATTTTATGCAATCTTGGGACAAATCAAGACACAATTAAATTTCCAAAAAAACCAGATACATCACTATTGTATTTGCAAATCTTGAAATAATGCATGATGCAATGAAAGTTTAGCAAATTCATAAAATCTGTTCTTTACAAAGGCGAAAATGTAAGTTACCCTTAATATAGCAAAACATAAAAGCTGTACTATTTGCAAAAATAAATCAACCTTGACTTAAAATTAGTCAAGCTCTTAATAGTTTTTAATCAACCGTTAGATTTCAAAAACAACTACGGTGAGCTTCAGTGGAAGAGAGAAAGCTTTAGTCTTATAAACTATTCAAAAGGAAAACAAATAAAAACAATTAAAAAAAAATTCATATCTCCATGTACTAGGAACGCTTATTTTGATATCTTTAAACATGTCAGTTCTACAAGTTCATTTTTCCATGGTTATGCACCCACTGTTACCGTGAGATAGATAATATCTTAAATAAGGTGATTTTCTCACCAGTTATAATGGTATTAGATATTTCTCTTTGTCTAAACAGTTACTTTTATAATTAAAACCATCTTTATAACCCAAATTAGAGGAAAAATAGTATGCAGAGTGCCAACAAACAAATACAAAAGCTACATCTTGTACTTTATTCATACTCCTGTTATCCTCACACTAAATCTTTCAGGACTACAACACTAGCTTCATTATCTGCCCTGGTAAAAGTATACTACAAAGTATGCAATCATAATTATTACAAAATAAAAATAGCTAACAGGTCATGAGGGTTTGCCACATATTATATATTATGTTAAGCTATTGTACATTTATTTTCCTATAACATTCTTGAGAATCTTATCAACTCCAATTTATAGATAAACTGTCTCAGAGAGGTTAAGTAACTTTTCCAGTGACACAGCCAATACATGTGTTGGTCAAGTGTAAATTCAGTCTGTCTGATTTTGACACCTAGAAATATTAGACACAATAATAGTATGTCCCAACCTGGATTCATCATGTGAAAACAGAACACAAAAAAATGAAGTGAGGAACCGGTCTTTCAGTTTTCCCAAGGATTAGACGTAACTAGAGCTAGTCTAGATGAATGGGAAAGGAGTTTAATTCATTAGTGATGAGCATGTTCTGGACACTGTGATGTGCGTTTCATGTGTGTTAACTCATTTAATTACTAAGGCCACTCTGAGGGAATCACGGTCCATTTTCAACCTTCCCAACAGGGAGGCTGTTGTTCTGAAAGGAGAAGAATTGACCAAATGCACACACTACCCCCAACCACTGCTGCTGGAATCTCAGGCATACCCTCGCTTATAATCTCTCTCTTGACAATTGTTTAAATAGGACTTTAAAAATGAAAAGTCAAAATTGGAAAAAGGCTTTACAATGGACGTGAAAGAGCTAAGGAACATATCACCCTAAAAAGCAGAAAGTCTACCTAAAAGTTGCAAACTGTATTTCTACACCTACACCTCATAGGGTTGTCAACTATCTATAATAATAACAACAATAATAACATAGCCAGCATCTCTTCTCACTCAAATATTGTCTTGAAAGGACTTTTTGCATACTTTTTCTCATTTATGTAGATTTGAATTTCCACAGCAGTAAAAACCCTTTCTCAGAGATGGAATTTCGGGCTTTCACTGGATCATATCCGATTATCATAAAATCCTCAAACTCAATACAGGCAAATGTGTTACCTGTGTAAAAATGTTAAGTGCTTACAACTGCAAGTTTGAGCCTGCAGGCCTGTAGTGTTATAATGTCTGTGAAGCACATCAAAAGTCAGAATCATTGTCATGCGAAACAGTGAGACACAGTCGCGTTGTTATATGTCATCTGAAGTGCATCAAAATATCTTCCATGTTAACGTTAAAGCTACTATCACAGGGGCAATTGGTGGCATGTCAGAGTCAATTCCTGAATCTGAAGAGGCCAACACCATTAGTCTGTTGTAATTACTGGTTGAGAAAATGGCTCCATTTCACAGCTGAGAATCAAAATGGCTTTGCAGCCTTTGTGCAAGTTCGAAGGCTTTCTTTTCAAAGTTATAGACTAAGTCTTGCTTTCAGCATGAAAACAGAAGCCAGAGTGATTTCATGCACTCAATGAATTGTTTTTTATACTTACATAGGAATTATTGCTTTTTAAAGCACCCCTTTTATATTAAAATTTGTTAACCTCAAACATTAGTACTTAATTAAATTGTTTGAGTTTTCTAATATAATAAGGCCTAATGGCTTACTTTAATTAGCGTAACTTTTAGCATACATTCTGTATTTTCTCCAAAGAAATTACTGATTTTTAATCTTTGAATTTGTGACCGAAAAGAGAGTTCTGCATTTGGATGTCCCCTCATATAATATTTTTTACCAAATAATGAAAAATGTGCATTTGTTACAGGTAAACTACCTGATTAAGACTAACCTCCTCTGTGATGGTAAGGGCATGAAAAATAAAAAGAAAATATTAAAACACAAGTGAAAATTTGAGATAGCTCCTATGGAGAATTGAAAAGGAGGAAAATTAGGAATGAATAAAGGATTTCCAAGTGGACACCAGGTTGCAAAAGTTAGATTTCCTGTATTCGTAGCAAAGCCAATAAATATGACTGTGGGAATATTTTTCCCAAAGCAATGCTCAATAGCCCAATAACATAATGAAAATGAGAGGAAAGATACAAGGGATATTATGATAATGAATAAACAGTACTTGGTGATTCCTGGAGTAAGAATTAGAACCGTCTAGCATGACTTGCTATAGTTTTCTTCTTTCTTAAAATACGGATATATATTTCGGCACTCTCTGAATATGTGTATGTGTATATGAGAATATGTGTGTCTAGACTTCCAATAATCTGTGTTAGATACCACAGTTATTAGTCTCTAGGTGATATTTGGAGTTCTGTGGTGAGCTCACTTGGGAAGTATACAGCAAGAAAAGAACATGGCCAAGGAAGGACTCCTGAGTAACACTTACTTTGCAGGCTGGGTTATGGAAGCAGATGAAGAAAATTTCATGCAGAAGGATCAAGAAGGAACTCCATGCAAAGTAGGGTAAAAAATAGGAGTGACTTCTTGTTTTATAGTTAAAATATTATAAGCTTCAAACAGAAGAAGTTGCCAACAGTATTAAGTGCATTATTGCCCTTTGTAAGATAAGAAAAAAACATTTGAAAGATTGCTTTGAATTTAGAAACTAGGATGTCATTGCTGATTTTGGGTGATCATGCTCAATGGTTAGTGTGGGCAAAATGTGGGGTAAAAAGTATGCACTATAATTTTAGAAAAGTTAGCCATGAAGTGGTTAAGATGTCATTGTAAACAGAGGATGTAAAAGAATTGAGGAAAGATAGTTAATAGTTGGAAGAGAATGAGGATATTTTTATATTGCCAGAAGATTGGAGAAATATAAAGAACAGGAGAAAGAATTGAAACAGCAAGTTTTTTGTTTTGTTTTGTTTTGGTTTTAGTTTTATAAATCAAGATATATATAGTATCTCAAACATGTTTCCTTTTTTTTCCCATGGGATTTTCTCATTTATTGTGTGAAAACATTTGTGTTCTGAATTTAGAAGGTTTCACCTGTCCCTTCTAAGATGCACCATAAGTGTGATCCCACCATTACCCTCTCTCCACCCAATTATAGCACAAGAAGACGAGGAAAGGGGTAAGGGAAACAGCAAGATTTTAGGGAGATGGAAGAGGAGATCCAGAAGAGATCTGGAAGTCAGTCTTGGGGAGGAGGAGGAGCCCTGTCACCCATCAAACTGGATAGGAAGCAGGGCAACGTAGTCACAGATAAAGGTACATTTATTAATTGAGGGTAGGAAGTCAAAAGTGTTCTTACATGATCTCAGATTTCTCTAAAATCAGAGGCAAAGTGATCTGCTGATGCTTTCGAGAAATAATACAGTGAGAGTGGAAAGTTTCAAAGGAGCAGGGGAAGTTTCAGTAGCTTTGGAGAAATATTTTAAGAGCTGGCAAAGGGCATGACATGATTTTTGAGCACTGCTAAGAGATCAGGTTAGGCTGAAGCCCATGACTTAATAATGGTACTGACAGGAATTTCTACCCTTGCCTAATAATATGGATGTAAGTAAAGATCCAGAATGGTTGAATTGATTCGGTTTTGGAGATTTCATTGCGGGTGTGAGAAAAACACAGGCAAGAAAGTTCAAGGCATCATGTAAATATAACTAACGATGCCTAACAATTGGGCTGTATAACACTTCTATAGGAGAGGGGCTGGTAGACTGAGGGGAATCACAAAACCAGAGTCTTAGATTATTTTGAAGAGTCAACTTTATTATGGAAGGAGCTAGCAGTGAAATGGCCACAGTCCAAGAACAAACAATTAGAGTTTAATATCTAAGACATGGGATTGGTCTAGATGTTGAGGAGACTTGATTTGATGAGATTTGGCCACAGGAATTGTTCCTTGAATTTGAGCTCATCACTTTTACAGCTTCCTTCTTTCTACTGACCAAAAATCAGAACTTGAGAATAATGCCTCTTTAATCAACTATGGTCCCCAGAGGTGTCAAGTGTTACCAGTGTAATCCTTCCTCCTTCCCTAGCCACCTTCAGCCACTTGCTCTCCCTGCTGTCCAGGGACAAAGAGGGATATCTCCAGATTTTTTCTAGAATGCTACTCTTCCTTGCTTCATAAGATTTCTACAAATATTTCATCCGACAAACACTTTCTGACCTAGATGGTTCCTTCTCATGTGCAGTGTGCTCACCCCCCTGCTACATCAAGACCACTTTCTCTCCTTTCTTCGGCAGGGTTTACCTTTGTGAAACTTACCCATTTACCTTTAGGGTTCTGTTTTGGTGGCATGAACTAACATCTCCAGACCTTTCCCTGTCATCCCCTGATTATTTAAGCAACTAGATCCCAGCCTTCCTTCCCTCTGGAAGTTCTGAAACCCTATGCTGGTGATACTTTCAATTCCCTAACCCTGGATACACTGACCTTTCACCTCAGACAACTTAAATCCTTTTGTATGTCATAATCTGGGTCTTAGTGTCACCTGGAAAAATTGGAACTCTAAAATACAATCATTAACTTATTTAATTGATGATGAATTTGATTTATTCTTTAGTTATAGTTAGAATTGTCTATAACCGTGACTTCTGCTTTACCTGGTCATTCTACCCTCTTGTTTAATCTTCATTTTTATTTAGGCAGCAATTCATGGCACAGCATTCCAACACATATCAATTATTTTTTTGTTACGCCTTCCTTGTAGTTGTTCTGCTTGTCCTTGGACCAAGAAAAATTCAACCATTTCCATTCTGTTTCCTTGCTCTTTGGCTGATGAGCACAGTCAAAAGGGGGTGTCTGGGGGGAGCACGATGGTTGAATCTGTCACAATTTATTCCTTCTATCTCAACTAGAGCCTCAGTGCTGACTGGGAGCTATTTTATTCATGCCAAATGGACACCGATTTCAATGCCCAAATCTTTTTTTTTTTTTTATTGATTGTGTTTGTTAAGAAAAGTCCAAGTTGTAGTGAGCCCTTACCCAGGAGGAGTGCCACATACTCTCAATGCCCAAATCTTTACCAATCTCTTTATCATTTTTCAAGAATTATCCTCATTTAAACTCCTGTGCTATTATTCGTTCCAGGCCTCTGTAGTTTCCCTGAAATACTGCAACTGCATCTTAACTAGTGTTGGCAAATAGCCCCTTCCTAGGCTAATTCTTCTTCTAATTGCTATCAAAATAACTTTGCTTGAACACAGGTCTGATGATAACAAGTCCCTACACTTAAAACTCTAATTAGTCTATGTACTTTCAGGATAAGTTTCAAATGCCTTAGAGGTGAAAAAGAATATTTGAAAGTCCTTAACAAGCTATTTTCAACCTAAATTTCTGAACTCATCATTAATCAGCCAATCCTTTATCTTCCCTAAATTTTCTTAGTCTTTGATACACAACATAATACATTCATGTGGGAGAACTTATTCTTGGTGAGGTAAAATATAATTTTTTCTTTTTGAAGATAAAATATCTAAGCCTCTGGAAATTCTTTCCACCTTCAGATCTCTATGGCTCTAGTAATGTAATTCTGGTTTGGGAACATACCACTTTCTATATTATGTTCTCTGAAAAAATGTATTCTGTTTTACTCTCCTTCCCTACTGGAACCCCATGAAATGACTGAATTGACGAGAACTGAAGTGACCTCCAAACAGACCAGTTGTCTAAGAATGACCAAGATTTCCACAACTTGCCAAGAACACCTACTTAACCCCAATGCATACTCTACTCGATGGAGTCCAGATTTGTTAGTATACAGGGAATTTCCAAGGAGTGAAGGAAAAAGAAGAAAACCTTTTCGGTATACCATAGAGATGGATCTCAAGATTATTAGAGTGAAAAAGACAGTTGTAGACGAGAAATACAGATTGATAAAATCTGAGAAGGTAAAAAAACCAAACAATATTATATACTATGTCTCTGTCACTGTATCTAATTATATGTGTGAATGCATGTGTGTATGTGTAGTCCAAAGAAGTGAATTATACAAGATGGCTATAAAGTCCATGTACAATTTAAAATAGACAACTATGTATAGTTTTTAAAATAGTTGGCTATTTTAAATTGCACATGAACTTTAGGGGCACTGTGCATATTCACTTTTGGAATATACAAAGCCTGAGAATTAAGTTCACGAACTTGGTACATTTTTGGTCACATTGACAGTGCGATAAGGTTTGATAGCTTCAGTGAGGTTTCATAACCTTGCAGTATCAGGGTCCCACAGCTGTCTTCATGATGACATGTGGCAGTGTCTTACTGAGTGACATTCAGTATTGTTGTTGTATGTTTTTCTCATGCTGTCATGAGAATGTCAGAGCTTGAATTAGAGCAAGGAAGAAACATTTGTAAATTTCTTGTTAAATTTGCCAAGAGTGGAAATGAAATCAGGGACATGTTAGTCCCAGGTTATAGGGATAATATCATGAAGCAAACAGCAGTGTACAAATAAATTAAACATTTTTCTCAGGGGAAAAAAAAGTGCTGCTGATGAAGAGAGGTCAGGGCAGCCAAATGAGCAGAACTGACAAATGCATCACAAAAATTGGTTGACATGTGCATAAAAATCATTGGTTAACAGTGAAAAGCACAGCAGATCAAGTAAACATGGAAGAGACACAGGAAAATCTTAACTGAAAATTTTTGGCATGAGAAAAGTATGGCTCTTGCATCATGACAATGTACCAGCTCACATGGCACTGTCTTTGAGGGACTTTTTTAGCCAGTAAACAAATAACTGCATTGGAACACCCTCCCTACTCACCTGGTCTGGCCCCCACTGCCTTTTTTTCTTCACCTGAAGTTAAAGGAAATATTGAAAGGAAGACATTCTGATGATACCCACGGTAATACAATGACAGTTCTGATGGCTATTCCAATAAGAGTCCCAAAATTGCTTTGAGGGGTAGACGAGGCGCTGGCATTGGTACAGAGCTTCCCAGGGGGAGGAGTTTGAAAGTGACAATAGTGATATTCAGCAATGAGGTTTGGAGCACACTTTCTGGAATGGGTTCATGAACTTAATTATCAGATCTCATATGTGGAATATACATTTTATATGTATATAAATATGTATATGTATATGTATATACATATGAGATATATATGTGGAATATATCTCATATGTGGAATATACATCCTAACCTATGTAAGGATACATTTAAAAATTCTTAAAAGGTGTTATTCTGTGAAGGGAGAGAATACGATTACATTTTATATTTTATACTTTGTTTTGTCAGAAAAAGATAGAATAGTTCAAATATAGTAAAATCTTAATATTTAAATTCATGCATAATAATTGTTGGATGCTACACTCAAACACACACATGTGAACATGCTGTGCTAGCATTTCTGTATATCTTAATTTCAAAACATATTATTTTTACATGATAAAGTATACAATATAACTGTTGCTTTTCTCAGTTTCTGGTGAGTGAAAATGTGTGTTTTCTGGATATGGAGAGGAATCATAAGCATTAAAAATCGAAATGCCTGGGCTTGGTGGCTCACACCTGTAATCCCAGCACTTTAGAAGGCCGAGGTGGGAGGACAGCTTGAGCGCTAAGCAACATGGCAAGACCTTATCTCTACAAAAAAGTAATGCGCTAACCAGTTGTAGTGTGGAGTGCACCTGCACACCTACTTATTCTGGAAGCTTCTGTGGAGGATCACTGGAGCTGGGGAATGTGAGGTTGCAATGTGTGCCTTGATCTCGCAAAAAAACAAAACAAAACCAAAAAAAAGAAAGAGAGAAAAAATCAGCTGGGCTTGGTGCCTGTCTACTGTCCCAACTATAGAGGAGGCTAAAGCAGGACCACTTGAGCTCAGGAAGGCACTGAGCTGTGATGATGCCACTGTATTCCAGCCTGGGCAACAGAGTAAGACTCTATCTGTAAACAAACAAATAAACAAAAAGACAAAATAGACTATATTTGGTTTTGGCTTCTTGTGAGTAAAACCAGGCCTTGGCAAAGAAGTTTCCCTAGAAATTAAGTGCTTCACCCTAGACAAGAGAGAATAAAAGGAAGTTTTTCTCTAGAACAGTTCTGGGACATCGCGAGAGAAAGCGTTGACGACTCTGTCATCACACGGTCTATAGCAGTTCCCAGGAGGCTACTACGTACCGTGCTCCCTGCCTAGCAATGCCCACATGCATGGGATACAAAGAATGATCTCACTGAAATGCATCTAACTATAGAGATTGTTAATTCTTACTTTATATCTTTTTATTTTTTCAGTGGTAAAAACAAAATGAAATGATGATGTGGTATGGCTTCCTACTGGCCAGCTCAATTATCCTTCGTTGTTTTTTAACATTATCATATATGAAAAGGTTAATATAAGCTAGGTATACTTATATACTCTTGAGGAAAAGGGGTTTATAACACTAATGAAGATTAATGTTTTATTAATTGGGGCACGTTAAATGTATTCAGATTTTATATAATTTAGGCTTCAGAGTGCATAGTGTATTTATATTTTGCCTGAACATTTCAGAAAGTAGAAAAGAGCCATTTTAATGCCATTCATTTTTAGAAGGACATAGAATAGGAAATGAATATTTAGTCCTCTCATTTTTTTTGTACTGAATGTACCAAAACTAACAGCTCTTGCAAATAAACCCAAAATAACGTAAAGGAAAATCATTCCAGGTAGAAGAATGGGAGTGCGTAAACAGTGCAAAAAAGCAAATGCAGAAAGGGTTAAGTATGAAGGCTACTAACTGATTAAAGTGACGATGTTTACAAATCACTGCGGTGTTTACAACACAGCTATAAGTGAAACATGGCCGCCACCACTGCCAAAACGAGCCACAGAAATTAGATAGAGTTTAAAGCTATTTCAGGTTTCTTTCATTGTACTAGAGCTGGTAAGAAATCTAATTTAAGGCACATGGTCATAAGATATGGGTATCTTTTGTAATTTCTAAAGTACGCATTAAAAAGTACCTTGATAATCAAAGTCATAGCAAGTCAGATAACAGAAATAATAAAAAGCAAGGAATTAATACAATTACAAGAAAAGAGTAAATAAAAGATGTCATAAACAGAACAAAATGAGCAAGGTAGTACACACACACACACACACATATGTGAGGTCTGACAATCAAGTTCACAACTCCCCCTAGAAAAAGCACAATATATCCCTTTGTTGAATGTCTCTCTGGTCATCAGATGACCAGGGGGAGTACTTTGAAGGTGACCATAGTGATATTTAGGGCTGAGGTAAGTACCACTTTCTCTAGGATGACTTCACAAACTTAACTGTCAGACCTCATATACTGAAACATTAAAAGGAAAATAATAAAATACTGTAAGCTGGCTCGGCGCCCATAGCTCAGTGCTAGGGAGCCAGCCACATGTACTGGGGCTACTGGGTTCCAACCTGGCCAGGGCCTGCTAAACGACAATAACAACTGCAATAAAAAAAAAAATAACCAGGAGTTGTGGCAGGTGCCTGGAATCTCAGCGACGTGGGAGGCTGAGGCAACAGAATCTCTTAAGACCGAGAGTTTGAGGTTTCTGTAAGATATGACATCATGGTACTCTACTGAGGCAACATAGTGAGACTTTGTCTCAAAAAAAAGAAAGAAAAGAAGAAAAAAACACTGTAAGCAATGTTAGAAAAAATAGGTTAAGAATTTATATAATACAAATTTCTTGAAAACACAATTTATTAAACTAACAAAAGGATAAGCACAATCTTGGAAAATATATAAGGTAACTGTATAGATAATTATATGCTCACCTATACCTATTTTTTAATTAATGTTATTTAAAGTTATAAATATCAAAGTTCTTCTTGATATTTTAAGAAAAAATATAATATCTTCCCCAGATTCTTTCATAGGTTAGAATCACAAATTATTTTATGAAGCAAGAATAATCTTGATATAAAAACCTGGCACAGATAATAAAAGAAAGGCCAATTATGAGTCAGTATCTGAGTGTATGAGCCAAAATCCTATGCAAACATGAAATGGAATCCATGTATTGAAAACAAATACATCAAATCTCATGGGGTTTATTGTGGAGTTGTACACTGATTTTATTTTTGAAAAATCAATGAAATTCAAACATTCACAAATAAAGAAAAATAAGTCTATACACGTCTCCACCAAAACAGAAAAATGCCCACTAATAATGATAACTGCTCCAGAAAAGTAATGATAGCAGAAAACTGTCTTTTCTCTAAGAGGGTCCTTAGAAAAGCCTACAGCTGACATCACACTCAGCAATAAAATATTGTACACTTCACTTCTAAAGTGGAATGCCATCAATACTTTTATTCGATATTAATTCATGAGAAAGAAATAAAAGCCATACATTTGAAAGAGAAGAAGTTTTTAATCCATTTTGAGTTGATTCTTATAGAAGGGGTAAGATAAGAATTAGACTTCACTTTTCTGCTTGTAGATTTCCAGTGTTTCCGACACCGTTTATTGAAGTGGTTCTTCAACGTGGTTCTTGAAATCTTTTTCAAAAATCAATTGACTACAAGCATATTAGTTTATTTTTGGGCTCTATATGGTATCTATTGGTTGATGCATCTGTTTTTATGCCAGTACCATGCTGTTTTGATTATGGTAATTTCATAGCATATTATGAAATCTGGTAGTGTAATGATTCCAGCTTAGTTATTTTTGCTGAAATTGACCTGGGGTCTTTTGTGGTTCTATGAATTTTAGGATCTTTTTTCTATTTCTGTGAAGAATGACATTGGTATACTGATAGAGATTGCATTTAATCTGTAGATCACTCTGGATAGTATGGACAGCTTAACCATATTAGTTATTCTAATCCATGAACATAAAATATCTCTTCACTCATTTGTATCATGAATTTTATTTCATTGCTATTTTATAGTTTTCAATAAACAAATCTTTCACTTCTTTGATTAAATTTATACCTAAGCATTTTTATGCTATTGCATATGGAATTATTTTCATGATTTCTTTGGATAGTTCTTTGTTAGTGTATAAAAATGCTATTTTTGTAAGTTGATTTTGCATCCTACAACTTTATTTCCCTTTTTTTAGTTTCAACAGTTTTTTGAGCTTTTAGGATTTTACAAATATAAGACTGCATCCTTAGCAGAGACATTTTTATATCATAATTTTCTACTTAGATGTCTTTTATTTTTCTTGCCTAATTACTCTGGAGAGGACTTCCAGTACTATGTTGAACAGAAATGGAGAGAGCATGCAATTGTGCTATCCTTCAGGAACAAATGCTATTCCTGGAGGAAAAGCCCTCAACTTCTCACTGAGTGTATTAGTTGTGGGACTGTCATAATATAGCCATCACTGTGCTAAAGTAAATTTCTTTTATACCTACTTGGTTTGAAACTTGAGGTTTTAATCATGAAATGTTGTCAATTTTGTCAAGTGCCGTTTCTGCATCTATCGAGATATTCATACAATTTTTTCCTTTATTCTGTTAATATGATTAATTACATTTATTATTGATTTGTTTATGTTGAACTATCCTAGCATCCCGATAATAAATCCCACTAGATCATAGTGAGCTATCCTTTTAATATACGATGGAACATGCTTTGCTGATATATTGCTGAGGATTTTTGCATGTGTGCTCATCAGTGACATTTATTTTCCTATAGTGTCCTGTCTAGCTTTGGCAATGCTGGCCTTGTGAAATTAGTTTGGAAGTATTATCTTCAAATTTTTAGAAGAGCTTGAGAAGGATTAGTATTAGACTTTTATGATCTGTTTGATAGAATTGAGCTATGAAGCCTTTTGGTCATGAAACACTTCTTTTTAGTATTAATATAAAATTAACACTAAAAATTTTTTAAATTAAAAATTTTTAATTTAAAAAATTTTTAATTTTATCATTTGATTTTCTATGACAAAATAAATAACCGGATGAGAGAGTATGGCCTCCGAAGACTCAGCCAACTGCCAGAGGACGGTCTCTTGGTGGGAAACTTTTAATTACTAATTCAATCTCCTTGGTATTAGTCTATTCCAATTTCTAGTTTCTTCATAATTTAGTCTTGGTTGATTTATATTTC
>CAUYON010185806.1:0-12132 GCA_963573935.1 Arctocebus calabarensis
GAGACAGAGCCTCAAGCTGTCACCCTGGATAGAGTGCTGTGGCTTCACAGCTCACAGCAACCTCCAATTCCTGGGCTCAAGTGAGTCTCCTGCCTCCACCTCCCAAGTAGCTGGGACCACAGGTGCCCGCCACAACGCCCAGCCATTTTTTGGTTGCAGCCGTCATTGTTGTTTCGCCGGCCTGGGCTGGATTCGAACCCACCAGCTCAGGTGTACGTGGCTGGTGCCTTAGCTCGTTGAGCCACAGGCGCCGAGCCCTTAATGGTAATTCTAAATGAAAATTCTCACCTGTTAAAACATAATTCCTCATTTTTATATTTCATATCCCTTGGCAAGTACCATCTGTCATGAAAGTTTATATAATAAATTTCATACCATAAAAATTATGTCTTAGTGAAATTAATACACAATACCTTTTCTAATGCACTTAACACAGTGTTGAAGGAAATGTCACACTTCTCTTCCTTTTTAAGGTTTAGTAATAGTTTTTTATTTTGCAAGTTTTTTGCAGTTTTTGGCCTGGGCTGGGTTTGAACCTGTCACCTCCAGCATATGGGGCCAGCACCTACTCCTTTGAGGCACAGTGCCAACAAAGTTTTAGTAATAAACTTATAATTTTATCCTTTAGGAAAAAGGATAAAATTTATCCTCTAGGTTCCTGCCTTTTTTTTTCTTTTGGATATGATGAATAATGTGGCTATGAAAATGAACTTATAGATATCTTTCAAGACTCCATTTTAAAAATGCATCAGTATGCAATACTCTAACTTTCTCTTTCATGGACAGAGAAATATGACAAGTGTATGCTCACATGCTGAATAGACTGTGCTGTTTTGATCACTATGCCCTAGTATCAACCCTCAAGTCAGGTAGGCTGATGTCCTGAGCTTTATTCTGGTTCCACACAAATGGAGAATTGCCTTTTACTCATCTTCAAAGTATGATGTTGGTATTTTAATGGGGATAGCAGTCACTCTATAGATTGCTCTAGAAAGTACACATATTTTGATAATTTTTTCATTCTTACTAGCCATGAGCATGGACTTTTCTTCCATTTTTTAACATCATCTGCTATTTCTTTTCTTGTCATTCAAAGTAGGTTCAAAAAATAAAATAAAATACCTAAGAATATACAGAACACAAGAGATGAAGGACCTCAATGATCCTAGGTATTTTATTTTCTTTGAACTTATTGTGAAAGTAACTGTGTTCTTGATTACTTTCTCATATTGGATATTAGTGGCATATACAAAGACAGCTAATTTATAGAGATTGATTTTATATTCTGAGACATAATTGTATATTTGGATCACTTCCAGAGTCTTGTGGTTGAGTTTTTGGGATTCTCTAAGTATAAGATTATATCTTCAGCAAAGAGCAAGAGTTTCACCTCTACTGCATCCATTTGGATGCCCTTTATTGCCTTCTCTTACTTGATGGTATCGACTATAATTTTCAGCTCTATATTGAATAGTAATGGCAACAGAGAATTTCCCTGTTTGTTTTCAGTTATAAGGAGAAAAGCTTTTAGTTTTACTCTATTTAATCTGATGTTATCTTTGGGTTTATCATAGAAATGTCAATCAGTTTAAGAAACGTAGTGCCTATATTTATAAGTGTTCCAGTTACGAAAGGATTTGGAATGTTATCAAATGCTTTTTCTATATGTATTAAGAGGAACATGAAGTCTTGTTTTTCTCCTATTAATGGGATGAATTACATTTATGGATTTGTGCATGTTAAACCAGCTTACATTCCTTGCATGCATTCTACTTAATTGTGATGTATAATTTTTGATATATAGTTTCACTCTATAGGCTAAGATTATGTTGAGTATTTTTGTGTCTATGTGCATTAATCAAATTGGTTTGTAGTTCTCCTTTATAGTTAGGTCCTTCCCTTCTTTTTGTGTCAGGCTGATCATTGCTTCAGAGAAAGTGTTGGTGTTTTGGATTAAGTTGCCCTACAATGTTGGTGTTTTCTTGTTAAATTTGGCATTTGAAGGTTTTATGGAATTCTGGTGTGAAGACACATGTTCCTTGGCTAGTTTTCTGGAAGGTTTTTCATTTCTTCTTCAAGCTCAGTTCTTTATATGGGTCTGAAATAGATCAAGAGTTCTATTTATTCCTGGCTATGTCTAGGGAGTTGCTGTGATTTGTATTGGTTTATTGCCTTCAAATTGTCAAATTCTGGACACAGAATTTCTTGTAGTATTTGTAGACAATCTCTGTATCTCTGTGTTATTTGTTGTTATTTCTACCATTTTTTTTCTAGTGAGGATATTAGAGATTTTAAATTTTCAAGTTGCTATGGCCAAAGTACTATTGATTTTGTTAATGTATTTAAAAAATAACTTTTTTTCATTACTTTTTGAATGATTCTATGTTTCAACTTTACTTATTTCTGATTTAACTTTGGTTATTTATTTTATTCTGCTAGGTTTGGGATTAGATTGCTTTTCCTTTTCCATTTCTTATGATGATTCATTAGGTTGTTGATATGCTCATTTTCTGTTTTTCAAATGCAAGCATCTACTGTGTTGAAATTTCCAACTTAATACTCCTTTTGCAGTATCACAAATATTTTGTAAACTTGCAGCTTCCTTGTTTTTATGTTTGAGGAATTAGAGAATTTTCTCCTTTATCTCTTTCTTGACCCCATTGTTATTCAACTTAAGGTTTTGTAATTTCCATTTTTTGTGTGGCTATGAAGATGGTTTGTTAGAATTGAATTCCACCTTAATTGTCTGTGATCTGAGAAGATGCAAGATATAATTTTAATTCTTTCAATTTTGTTCAAGTCTGATTTTTATCCTAGGCTATTATTTACTTTGGAGTTTGCTTCATGGGCTAATGAGAAGAATGTATGTTTCTTGGCTTTGGTAAGTGTGTTCTGTATATTCCTATTCATTCAATTAGTTCTAAGATCACATTTAAGTCTCCTGTATCATTGTTTAGTTTCTCTTTGAAAAACATGTAGAGTTCTATCAGAGGGGTATAAAAGTCCCCAGATAAAATTGTTTTAGTGGATACCATATTGCTCATGAGATTCAAGGTATGTTTCATAATTTTAGGACCATTTAAGTTCGGTGCATCTATATTTAGAACTAATCTGTCCTCTTTTTGTATATTTCCTTGGACCAGAATGAAGTGACCATCTCTGTCTTACTTAACTTTAAGATCTTTTATTTCACTCATATGTAAACATAGCTTTCCTACTCCTTTTTTCTGACATCCATTTGCCTGAAATATTGTGTTTCATACCTATATTTGTAGTCTTGTTTTGTCCTTCAAAGTTAGGTATGTTTCTTGGAGAGCATAAGAATGGCTTGTGCTATTTAACCTAAATGGCCAGCCTGTACCCCTTTATTGGAGAATTCAAACCATTAACATATAAATGTGGAAATAAGGGAAAATGTTTCCATTGATAGTGAGACTGCAAACTAACACAGTGTCTTTACAAAGTAGTGTAGAGAATCCTCAAGAACACAAATTATGCATCCTGCTTGACCCCACAATCACAGTGCAAGGCATATGCCCAGAATAAAACATAAATCATTTTGTCATGAGGAAATTTGCCGTAGATCCTTTAATGCAACTACACTTCTAATCACCAAAATGTGAAAATAACCTAACTGCCCATCAACAGAGGAATGGATTAACAAATTGTGATATTTGTATACTTTGGAATACTATTCAGTTATAAACTAGATGGAGACATTACATATTTCATATTAACTTGGGTGAAGATGAAACACATTCTGCTCAGGAATGTCACATGAATTGGAAAGCAAGCATGCAAATATACTCAATACTAACAAGAATCCACTAATAGTAGACAACGTATGCCTAATAAGAGAATACTGCAATTCAATTACGCTGGGTCAGGGGAACAAAGCAACATAGGAGAGCAGAGGAAGTGAGGGC
Source organism: Arctocebus calabarensis (assembly GCA_963573935.1). Classification (NCBI taxonomy): domain Eukaryota; kingdom Metazoa; phylum Chordata; class Mammalia; order Primates; family Lorisidae; genus Arctocebus; species Arctocebus calabarensis. The sequence continues at coordinate 3,927 of CAUYON010185806.1, forward strand.
ATTGGTGTGTATACGCTTAATGCACACATTGCAAGGATATATGGCATTCTCCTGGGTGTAGGACACAAGTTTCAGAGGGATTCTACCTCAAAAATGAAAACATTATAACTCAGTTGTTTTTATCCTCACATTAACTTAAAATTTAAAAACAGAAACAAAAGTATCAAACTCCTATATATCAGTCTAGGCAAAAAAAAAAATGTATGAATAAAGTCCCAGTGGTGATCATAGCAACAAGAACAACAACAACAAAAATTAGTTAATTAATTGATTAAATGAAAAAATTACACAGTTATGTAAATAAGCAACAGAGATAACAGTCAGAATCTTAAGAATATATATATATTTCTTGTATATATACACACACCCAAACAAATAGTGAGCATTTTTTCGTGTGTCTGAAGGCCATGCACCTGTCTTCTTTAGAGAAGTTTCTCTTGAAATCTTTTGCCCATCCTGAGATGAGATAACTTGTTCTCTTCTTACTAATGTGTTTGAGTTCCCTGTGGATTCTGATTATTAAACCATTGTTGAAAGCAAACTGGAAAAAATTTTCTGCCATTCTGAGGGCTGTCTGCTTGCTATTCTTACTGTGTTCTTGGCTGTGCAGAAGCTTTTCAGTTTTTTCAGGTCCCAGGATTGTATTTTTGATACTGCTTCAATTGCCAGGGGCATCCTCCTCATAAAGTATTCACCTATGCCAATTGTTTCAAGAGTTTTCCATGCACTTTCTTCTAGTATTTTCATAGTTTAATGTCTTAAGTTTAAATTTTTAATCCAGTGTGAGTCTATCTTCATTAGTGTTGAGAGGTGTGGGTTCTATTTCATTCTTCTACACTTTGCCAGCCAGTTCTCCCAGCATCATTTGTTAAATAAAGAATCTTTCTCTCACTGAATGTTTTTAATTTGCTTGTAGAAGTTCAAATTGCAGTAAGTAGCTGGATTCATCTCTTGGTTCTCTATTCTGTTTCAAACATCTACTTCTCTGTTTTTGTGCAAGAACCAAGCTGTTTTGATCACTATAGATTTATACTACAGTTGTTAGTCTTATAGCGTGATTCCTCCTGCTTTGTTTTTATTTCTCAGTAATGTCTTGGCTATTCAAGGTTTTTCTGATTCCATATAAAGCTATGTATTATTTTTTCAAGATCTTTAAAATATGACAATGGAGCTTTAATAGGAATTGCATTAATATTGGATATTGCTTTGGGTAGTGTGGACATTTTAACAATGTTGATTCTTGCCAACCATGAGCATGGTATGTTTTTTCATTTTTTGACATGATCAGTGATTTCTTTTCTTAGAGTTTTTTTCGTTCTCTTTATAGAGTGCTTTCACGTCCTTTGTTAGGTAGACTCCCAAATATTTCATCTTCTTTGGCACTTCTGTGAAAGGAATAGAGTCTTTGACTGTTTTTTTGGTTTGTTTTTTGTAGGTGTATAAAAAGGCTACAGATTTATGAGTGTTGATTTTGTAGCCTGAGACACTGCTGTACTCCTTGATCACTTCTAAAATTTTATGGTAGAATCCCTGGTGTTTTCTGGATATACAATTGTATCATCTGTGAAAAGTGAAAGTTTAATCTCTTCCGACCCTATGTGGATACCCTTGATTGCCCTGTCTTCCCTAATTGCAATGGCTGAAACTTCCTTTACAATGTTAAAAAGCAATGAAGACAATGGGCAAACTTGCCTGGTTCTTGATCTAAGTTAGAATGGTTTCAAATTAACCCCATTCAGTATGATATTGGCTGTGGGTTTGATGTAGTTGGCCTCTTATCAATTTAAGAAATGTCCCTTCAATACCAATTTTCGGAAGTGTCGTGATCATGAAGAGATGTTGGATATTATCAAAAGCTTTTTCTGCATCGATTTAGACATTCATATGGTCTTTATTTTTTAATTTGTTTATGTGCTGGATAACATTTATAGATTTGCGTATATTGAACCAGCCTTGAGATCCTGGGATAAAGTCCACTTGGTTATAGTGTATAATTTCTTTGATGTGTTGCTGGATTCTGTTTGCTAGGATCTTTTTGAACATTTTTACATCAATATTCATTAGTGATGTTGGTCTATACTTTTCTTTTCTTGTTGCGTCTATTCCTGGTTTTGGTTCAAGGTGATGTTTGCTTCATATGTGTAGGGTAGAATCCTTTCTTTTTCTGTATTTTGGAAAAGGTTGAGTAATATAGGTAGTAATTCTCTAAAGGTTTGGTAGAATTCTGACATGAAGCCATCTGGTCCAGGGCTTTTCTTTTTAGGGACACTGTGTGTAGTTGATGCTATTTCAGAACTTCATAACAGCCTGTTCAACATTTCCAATTCATTCTGGCTAAGTCTTGAGAGGTGGTGTGATTCCAAGTATTGGTAAATTTCCTTGAGATTTTCATATTTCTGAGTGCAAATTTTCTTGTAATATTTGTTAAGGATTTTTTGAATTTCTGAGGAGTCTTGTTATTTCATCTTTATTATTCCTGATGATGAGATTAGAGATTTTACTCTTTTTTCCAGGTTAGGTTAGCCAAACGTTTATCTATTTTATTGACCTTTTCAAAAAACCAACTTTGTGATTTATTGATCTGTTGTATATAATTCTTTTATTTTCAATTTAACTTAATTCTGCTCTAATATCGGTTATATCTTTCTTCTGCTGGCTTTGGGATTGCAATGTTCTTCCTTTTCCAGTTATTTAAGATGTCCCATTAAGTTGACTTTTCTCCTTGTGTTCTCTTGAGGAAGGCATGTAGTGCTATTAATTTAACTCTAAGGACTGCCTTGCAGTATCCCAGAGGTTCTGATAATTTATGTCTTCATTGTCATTTTGTTCCAAAAATTTGGAAATTTCCTGCTTAATCTTGTTAATGACCCATCTGTCTTTCAGCATGAGGTTGTTTAGCCTCCATTTTTTTGTTTGAGTATGCATATTCTTGTTGTTATTGAGTTCAACTTTTATTCCATGATGGTCTAAGAAGATGTAAGGAATAATTTCTATTTTTTCTAAGTTTGCTGAGGTTAGACTTGTGATCTAAGATGTGATCGATTTTGGAGTATGATCCAGGGGCTGATGAGAAGAATATGTATTCAGTTTTGTTGGCATGAAATGTTCTGTAGATGTCTGTTAAATCCAAATGTTGGATGGTTAAATTTAAATCTAAAATTTCTTTGCTTAGCTCCTTTTTTGGAGGATCTGTACAACACTGCTAAGGTAGTGCTAAAATCTCTAACTATTATTGAGTTGGAGGAAATCAAGTTACTCATGTCTGTAAGAGTTTCTCTTATTAATTGAGGTGCATTCTGGTTGGGTGCATAAATATTAATAATTGAAATGTCATCATTTTGAGTAATAGGTTGAACAAATATAAAATGTCCATCCTTATCTTTACTTACTTTGGTTGGTTTAAAGCCTATTATATCTGTGAATAAGCTTACAATACATGCTTTTTTTCTGCTTTCCATTTGCCTGGATCACATATGACCATCCCTTCAGCTTGAGTCTATATTTATCTTTTAAGGTAAGATGAGATGAGATGATCTCATATGCAACAGATATCTGGTCTAAGTTTTTGTATCCAGTGAGCCCACCTGTGCCTCTTCAGAGAAAAATTTAAACCGTTCACATTAATTGAAAATAATGATAAGCCTTTCAAAAGTTCGGTGAGTATTTTTGATCCTTTCACCATTGTGGAGGTTGGAATTTGATCAAAAGTTTCTGTGTGAGTTTACTTGTGTGGTGGAGGATCAAGCTGGTCATTATGGAGCAAAGGTCTGATAGGTCTGAGAATATCCTGGAAAGCTGGTTTAGTTTATGGCAAATTTCTTCAACATGTGGATGTAATTAATGTGTTTAATTTCTCCATCATAAATGAAACTCAGTTTGGCCGGATACATTATCCCAGGTTGCAAGTTATTTGGTTTTAGTAGGTTGAAAGTCAATGACCACTCTTTTCTAGCTTGCAATGTTTGAGCAGAGAGTTCTGCAGTTATTCTAATATTCTTCCCTTGTTAGTTATGGTTTTCTTGCATCTGGCTGCTTTCAGAATTTTCTCCCTCAAAATAACTTTAGTGAAGTTAACCATGATGTGCCTGGGGGATGTCTATTTCGGGATGAGTTTTGCTGAGTTTTTCTGAAATAACTGCTATCTGAATTTCAGTGTCTCTTGGCATGTATGGAAAATTCTCTTTCATAATCTCAAGAAGAAGGGACTCTGTGTCTTTTGAAGTCAGTTTGTCACTTTCAGGTTTCCCTATAGGACAAATATTGGTTTTCTTAGTGTTATCCCAGAGCTCTCTGAGAGAATGATTCAATTTTGCCTTCCATTTCTCTTCCTCCTTGAGTGTTTGTTAGTGTTGGAATGCTTTGTCTTTAATATCAGAAATCCTTCCTTCTGCTTGCTCCATTCTGTTACTGAGGGATTCTATGGAATGTCTCAGACCTTCGAGGGCTGCAAATTCTTGTCTCAATGTGTCAAAATCTTTGGTCATTTTGTCTTTGAATTGATTGAATTATTGAGCCATCTTCTGAATTAATCTTACAATTTCTAACTCCATCTTCACTTCCATTTTATTGATCATGTTTCCAATCCAAATTCTAAATTCAATTTCAGTCATTTCAGCTATAGGTTTGTCCATGGGATCCTCTGGATTTGCTGGTTTGTCATTCCCTGGGGGAGTTGAACTCTTCTATTTATTCATGTTGCCAGAGTTTTTCCACTGATTCCACCCCATATTTGTTTATCAGCATTTAGCTAGATGAGCAGGTAAGGTAAAATTGGACTGGAAACTTGACCAGCCCTTCAACTAGGAAATGGGACTGGTGACTGCAGCTTTTCCTCTACAATTTTGCAAAATGCCTGTACAATATTACAGTCTATGACTCAAGAGGCCTACTTCGTATAGTGGGGGTAGGTGGCTGTGTCTTGTGTTCAGTTGGTCTCAGTCCAATCCTAGAGAACCAAGAACTCTATGTTGCAGTCTCAGTTTCTGTGAAATACAAGCAACTAGACCACCCCTTACTTCATCGGTAATATCTGGAAGAGGACAATCAAACCTTCCTACTATAGGAAAACTTGGTTCCCACTTTGGAGGATCCTCAGATAATTTGTCCATTTCAGGAGTTCCAGACAAATTGTCTCAGACAGCCCCCACTTTCCAGCTGAAGAGTTGAAGGGGACTCCAGCAACTAGATGTTAAGGGTTTATTGGGAGCTTAAGTGTAATTTGAGCACCTCAGGTACTCCGAGGTGTTACAAATATCCATCAGTAGAAGGTTGATAGCCAGAAGGTTGAGCTGTTTAACCCACTTTGTCTTCTTTCTCCACTGGACTCTGGTCTCCCCCATCTCTGGTAGTCTCTCTGGAAGTCTCTGTTAACACAGTCTCTGTGGCCCTGTTCTGTCCAATAAGGTAATGTTCCAGGGCTGTGTGCCTGCCAGAGTCAGAGTGAGTTCGTTGTGTCCTCCTCAATCTTACTACAGATTACCACATTCCAGGTCAAGAGGCTGAGATTTGCCATTGATCTGTGCTCAATGGCAGTGAAGAAAGCTCCAACTGGAATCAGTCCAAACCTGAGGATATCCAGATAGCAAAAGAATTTCTTCCTCAGCCCCTGCACATTTGTTGCCACTGTTCTGTAGTTCTGGAATCCCTATTGGTGAGTTCTGGTTCCCTCTGGAAGGCCACAGAGTTGGGGAAATGACTGTCCATAGTTAGACCCCCACAGGATCACTCTGCTAATGATGAAGTCAGTAGAAGTTTCCTCCTCTTAGGTTCGTGCACCTCAGCAGTTTTTGAGCCTCCAGCTACAGTGCAGGAACCCAAGCCTCTGCCTGCTGCTGAGATACTCTTTTGGAGGGGCCAGGGCAGTCACCTTTCCCTCTATGTCTTCTGGTACAGTTATTGGATTAATAGGTACAGCTGTATTGTACAGACACCGTCTATGCAATGCCCGGTCCTAGGCAAGAAATACAAATAATCTGAATTCTGAAGGAGTTGGAATTCTACCCTGCCAGGCCAGGGTGTGTGCGTAGACTGAAGGATCAAGGTGGCAAGGAACATGTTTGTTCAAATTTCCTGCACAAGAATGGAATTCCTAGACTCTCAGCAGGGGCTCTATTGAGAAGGAGTCCTAACGTCCAGCAATTCCCTCCGGTGGGGAAGTATGCAAGCAACTCTCTTAGGGGAGGGGGCAAGCACACAACTTCTTTGGGTTGAGATTATACTGAAAATAGTTTTTTTTTGTTGTCAAAGCTTGCCTCAGCAGGGAAGATGAGCAATTGTCTATCTCATCTCTCACCTCAGCTTCCCTCCTTTAGGAAAAGTTACAACTTAATAAATCTTGGCCTATTTTTATTTTAGGTTTTCTTTGGTTTTTGGTGATATAAAATTTATTCTTATAATATTTTTAGTTGCAAAAGATGATATGTAGATTTTTTAAAACAGGATACAACAGATAGCTGTATGGAAAAGAATTGTATATCTGGCTCAGACCAGCTGTGGCATGATTCTAGACAAATGTTAGACAAGAAAGCTTCAGGGAAGACCTGAAGTTTAATAATTTAAAGTTTCATGAGGCAAGATGTTCCAATTTTCAACACTAAAAATATTACCATCAAGGAAAGAGAAAATCAACTTTCCAAATGCATCAAAACTGTTGTGGTGCAAACAAGAGGTAATGTGCATTTCAGATTCCAGGCCTCTGGCAGCTGGCCAGGCAGGGGCCCAACTTCTAGTGGTTTCTTGGCAGGTGGGTTGGTTTAGCAGTGAACCTCTGTCCTTGTTTCTACATGCAGTGCTGGAGAGCGGCAGAGAGCGGCACTGGGTCTTGCATTAATTGTGATGGCAGCTCCTCACAGTAAGGGCCACAGTGGCTACTCTAATTTAGGGTCACCACCCTTGCTCAGCTGGACCTGCTTGCACTGGTCTCCTGAATCAGGAGTGCTAAATCTCTGCATATTTTTAAAACATTTTTGCGTCTTAATTTTTCAATTTTAAGTCATGTTAAGGCAATTCATCCCTAAGTAAAAGCTATGAATTTAGGAAGGAGGGCAATAGTTTATTGACACACATGACCAGCTGATGAGATAGCTTGACCTATCTGCTACTGCCACTATGTGGGGATGTAAGAATAGCTATCTCCCTTAGCATCAATCTCTATTTAAAAGGAGACATCCACGCACATGCCTGGGGGCTCAACATTGGCCTGTGGAGCAATATAAATTCTGCTAATATCCTCCATCAGAGATTAAACTGTGACAAACAAGAGCTGGGAGCAACAGATAATACATATGAATTATAGGCTGTCAGAATACACAAGACATTTCAGCTCAATCCCCTGTGGTAGGAAACAAAGATGACTACATAGTGACCTCTATTTGTCATTAACTAGGTGAGTTTTCAACAGAAAAAAAAAATCAGTACAGCATAAATAAATAAAACAAAAACAAAAACAAAATACTACTACCTAGCAAAGTTTAAATACAAAGTAGTGCAACATCTCTTAGGAAAGGCTAAGAAAAAGAGAAGGGCGTAAAATAAGTATACAGAACCTAAATAATTAAAACTTGCATGTATATTAAGTTTAGGATGAAAGATTGTTTCACAAACACATTTCAGTTCTAAATTTATATTACTTATTACACTATTGTTATTTTTCTATATTTGCACTTTCTTAATGGAAGACATACTTTTAAAGTGTAATTTTACCTAAAAATAATTTCAAGTATATATAGGTGTACCAAATGAAATATTTATTTTATTGATATGACTATGAAAATGTTTTAAATCTGTGTTTCAATAGAGAATAATTATGTAAAATAAGCAAACATAGACAGTGCTTCTCCTCACACCTCACACCTTACACTTCTGCTTCATAACTCAATGTCATTTTTATGTTTTGTTTTATTTTGAATTGTTTTGTTTTTCACTACAACCTCCAATTCCTGGGCTCCAGCCTTACTTCTGCCTCAGCGCCCACCACCACACCCAGTTAATATAGTGAACAACTTGGGAGGAGCCAAGATGGCGGTCTGTAGCCAGCTTTCTGCAGACACTCCCGTCCAGAAGGAGAGTTAAAGGACAGAAATTTAGCAAGAAAGCCAACGGTTTGGAGCTGAGCCAAGAGACAAGGTCGAGGAACACACATCAACCCTGCTAGAGCGACCTGCGACCCCGAGGATACAAATAAAAGGTACAGAGCACATCACCAAGC
>CAUYON010185807.1:0-33262 GCA_963573935.1 Arctocebus calabarensis
TATGTTTAATTTGCCATTATATAAAAAAAACCAAAAAAAAAAAAAAAAAAAAAAAAAAAAAAAGAGTTAGCTAAGCAAAAAGGAACACATTAATGAGAGACAGAAATTTCTTGATCAGAAAACAGGGTGCAGGTTACAGAGCGGTTGAGGTCCATATTATATTTGTCTGTTTCTTCCGGGGCTTCCAAGGGATTATCATGGAGAGCCATTGTTTTCAGACTTGAAACCTAAGCTGACAGGAGCAGAACACATCTCCTGTGTCAGTCTCCTCCAAGTGAGCTGCACCCTGCTACACCATCTGCGGTGGCTAAACCAGGTAACACTAATGCTAAGAATAAAATCGGGCAGCAGTGTTCTCTGTAGTCAGCTTTTTTTTTTTAAACATATACATGTGTTTATTAGGTTTCCACTTTTTACTTTCACAAAATTAAAAAGGCTTAAAATTTAATAACAATGACAATGTTTAAGGTAAGGACTAGAAACAAAAATGTTGTAAAGAACGAACGAAGATAAATGCATTCAGAAATGTAGCAAGTTTTTTTTTTTTTGGTGGTTTTGCAGTTGTTATGGTTTAAATAAATCTAAAATTTCAAAGAATATTTTGGTTAGTTACTTTACTTAATTGACTTAAATTAATGTTACCTCACAGTTTAATGTGGTCCCTTAGAGAAAAATTGGAAGTGTTTGTTGCTTCTATCCAGTTATGGGGAGGTACGTTATAATGCTCTTCTATCTAGAGAATATACAGTTGATTGGTACACCTGGAAATTGTCATGACAGTGAGCTGTTAAGATTTATGTTAATAATAAGATGATACACCAGAGGACATTTCAAATGGTATATTTTCAAAGTAAGAAATCCTGAGATTTGGTGGATAGAGGGAAGTTTTTTTTCTTTATGCATAGACCTATTATATTTTATCTGCTTTAGTTCTTCAACTACTTCATGGTGGTATTATAATCATTCCCACTTAAGAGATGAGGAAATGGTGCTCAAGTATATTAAATCATTTGTCTATTGATATACAGGCTGAAAATGATAAAACTGGAATTTGAACCAAATTTTCTCTCTCTTCATATTCACTAAGACATGCATATTAATCTTTTCCTGCTTTTTGAGCCAAGAATGGGGTAAGATAACAAGGGATAGCAAAAATAAATTAGATCCAGATAGTAGAATCCGAAAAAATCCTTAAAAAATGATGATTTTCCAGATACATATGAGCAGAAAAAAACCCTCTTTTAGCTGGGAGGCAGTCCTAGAATTAAGAATGATAAATCTATGTCCATAAAGGCAGTGAAGGAATGTGGCATTGTGACAAGCATGGAGGTCAAACCATGTTAACAATGGGTATTCATCCCCTGTGGGAAAGTGACTCATGAAAATTTCTTCTCTTTCCAAAAAATCCCCCAATACTCATGAAAAAAATAGAGCCACATTTTGGACATTGAGATACAAGAATGACATTAAAAAGATGAATGTGAATGTATAAGAGGAAAAAGCAGGAAAGAGCAGTGTCACAGCTATGAAAAGAGAGCTGTCATGGAGGTTAACAGGGTGGGTACGAAGAAATGTCAAAGACACCAGGAAATCCAGTAAGATGTGGACGGATGAGGGTTCCTGAAATTCAAGAACACCAATGTCAGTGGTGATCCTGGAAAGGGCTTTTTGGATGTAGTGACAAGAAGACAATCTATAGGTGGGTCAGTATAGTGTTGTGTCTGCTCTCACTGCCGTAACAAAACACCACAGACTAAGTGGTTGAAACAATAGAATTTTTTTTTTCTTGCAGTTTTGGAAGGTGAGAGATCTAAGCTCAAAATACCAGCCAGTTCAGTCCCCGGCTTGCACACACCTGCCTTCCGACTGTACCCTCACATGGCCTTTCCTGGTGCATGTACATTGTGAGAGAGACTGTGTGTGTGTGTGTGTGTGTATGTGAGAGAGAAAGAGAGAGAGAGAGATCACAAATGTCCTTCTTCTCAGTAAAGCCACTAATCTTACTGTCATGATCTCATCTAGCCCTAATTATCTGCCAAAGGCCCCATTTCCAAACACCAACATACTGGGTACTCGGTGCTTCAACATGTGAATTTGAGAGTAACACATTCAGTTCATAACAACAGACAACTCATTTAAAAAGTTTTAAAATAGAGAGGAACAGATAATCTAAATGTTGACTAGAGAGAGACAGTTTTTTGTTTTGCTTATAGGAGGGAGAAAAAAACAGAATGCTGACCTAACAATGGGTTTAAGCCAGTCAAAAGAGAGTAGTAGATAATTCAACAGAGGAGAGTTTGAGAAAAATGCAATTTGTCTCCAGTGTTGGAACTCTTACTTAAGTGTTGTAGGGTTTTTTGTAGCCCTAAATTCCCAGATGAATTCTGATTGTCCTTGTTGAGACACTATCCACAAACTAGATTATCTCAATTTCCCTGTCATCCCTGCCATTTACCAGGCTATTGACTGGAAAAATCACCTGATCTCTGCTTTCTCATCTCTAATATGATGAATAATAAGGATATATTATAATCAAGTAGCCTGCTAAGTACAGGTGCTGATACCAGAGGTTCAGCTTCTTGGTTTCCGTGATTCAAAGGATGAATTGAAGGACCACAGATAAGTGGTAAGACAGTATTTATTCACAAAAACAAATACAAAAACTTCCAAAAACAAAAAGTCCTGGCAGAGAGAACCTAGGAGGGGAACAAGCTCTCCTGCTCTCTCTTCCAGGTCTGTTCTCCGGCTCTCTGCTCCGGGGTTTATATACTCGCAGGGGGTTGTTTTGCCCCAACTCAATGTTGACTTTTAGGAGTGGGTCTTCCTCAGTTACAGCCAGCTGTCCAATGAATGCTCAGGCCTTGGAAACTTACTCCTCCCTGTGCACTTCTCGAAATTGACCAGCCAGAAGTGCACAGAGAGGAGACAGCAAGGCCCCAGTGTCTCCCCCGGTAGGTGCCCCTTCCAGCAAGTGGTTCCTCCTGGAGCTGCAGCATCAACACCATTAGGGCTAAGGCAGCAGGTCGTGGCACCGCCTTGTCCTGCATCAGTGCCATACCAGTGTATGAGGTACATGACTGGTCCATGAAAATTAGGTCAATTGAAGGAGGTAGTCAGTGTTGAGAGGTGGTCAACTGTTTATTGCACACTGTATTACACAGTGTAGGGAGGTTCTACTGTACATTATATGGCCTTGATTGTGTTGCTCAATCCCATCTCAAGTGATGGTCCATGATTCTTGGTGATAATCAGATTTTCATTTTCAAGGGTTCTTGGTCTCGGTGATTCGCAGCATGAATCCAGGGACCACCCATCAGTGGTAAGGCAAGATTTACTTACAGAAAAGAAAAAAAATACAAAAACGCCAAAGCTCCTGGCAGAGAGAACCCAGGTGGGGGAAAAAGCTCTCTCGCTCCCTCTGTCTGTCTCTCCTTGGGCTCTTTGCTCAGGGGTATGTATAGTGGCATGGTGTTGTTTAGCCTGAACTCAATTGTCACATTTAGCTGGCCATGGGTCCTCTAAAGTTACATTCAGCCAGAACTCAAGTTATTACATTTAGTGGCATGGGGCCGGAACTCAGTTAATGAATAGCCACAATCCCTTTCATTCAAGCCTGGGAAACTTACATGAAATTGACCAGGTCTGGAAACATTGGGGTTCCCCATTCAGCCTGAAGTGCAAGGGGAGGGAGACCTAAGGTGCTGGTGTCTCCCCAACAATTGCCTGGCCCCTCTGGCTACTGGAGCCTCTTACAGATGCTCCCCCACCAATCCTCCAGCCCACTGGAACCACTGCCAGCTGCCGCTGCACCAACACCGCCACGAGTTAGGTGGCAGGTCCTTCAGCTCAGCTGGCTGGGGCCACCTGTCCTGTATCATTGGAAATGATGCTTATGGTAGACTCCAGTAAGGAAGTAGTTTGTACACTGTTTGTAAAAGTAAGGAAGGAAAGCACAGTGATTTTTTTGTTGTTACCACCACTCCTAATAATTGAACTAAAACTTTCTGGTTACACTATGTGTTGAGCAAAGTGAAAGATAACAATGATAAAATATTATTTCTAACATAATACAGCTTGTAGCCTAGAGGGAACAGAGGCAAGAATAAAGGCAGTGCACAGCTATGGGAGAGGTGTCCTTGGGGTAACTGCCGTCAGAGCACAGCGCAAGGGGAATGTGGATATGGCAGCCAGAAAGGTTAAGCTACTGGGACACAGGTTCAAGCAGTTTCTGCCTATAATTTAGGTCTGTCTACTTTTCCCCAATTTAATAGCTGCCTGATAACTGAATATGTACTTAAACATACCAATATCTAGCTATATAAACTATATCTTATAATTAATATAATAGTAAATGCAATTGCATACATTGTCTAAGATTTCAAGCATAAATGAATCAGCTTAATAGTGGCACATATCAATGTTTAGAAAGTATTTTTTTCATTAACTAAGTTGTTCTTATCTGAGGGTTATGTGTATTCTTCTGATGTTTTCACTTTTGCTAACTCCAGTCACCTGCTGCACTGTGATGTTCTGGTGAGAAGTGAATGTATGTATGATGGTGGTTTCATGATTACAACATCATAGATTTAGTGCACCTTTTCTGTGTTTAGATACACAAATACCACTGCATTACAGCTGCCCGCAGTATTCAGTACCCTAACACACTGAACATGTCTGTCGTCTGGGAACAATGGGCTATAACATAAAGTTTAGGTGGGTAGGCTGTATCATCTAGAGTTTTGTAAATAAGTGATATTTGCCTACACAACACGTTCTCAAAACATTCCTGTCATTAAGTGGTGTATGACTGTACACATTGTTAGCCAGAGGTTGGATAATATTTACAGAGTTTTAAACAGCTTATATTGACTATTATTTGTAATAAACATATACGCAAAGACAGAGGCATGCACACAAATACAGTATGCAAAATGGACATGGGCCAAATAGTTGTAAATTAGGCAACATCATTACCAGCTGTGTCTTAAAAACTGTGCTCCTAGTTAGTGTGTGTGTCTGTGTGTGTTTAACAAGCTAAGGGTTTTTTCGTTTCAATTTTTGATTAACATTAGTCAGGATTTTAACATTAGCAGCTCTTAAGGCTGATTATGCTTTGGACACCTTAGGATGTCAATCCTCTCCTCAGGCAGTCTGATGTATACCAGGGAGCCAAGAGGAAATACCTTGATTATAAAGTTATCCAGGTTATTTTCAAATAATTGCAAGTAAACAGGAAGCAATGAACTGACATTCTCAAATATTAAAAAAAATGTGGTCCTATTGTTTCTGTGATTTGCAAAGTTATTATAGCAATTACTGATTATTTATTAAAGGGCTGTTTAATTTATACAAGAACTTTTCTTTCTGCTTGATGAGTTTTCTTTTACTTTTGGCCATATCAAGGAATAGTCAGCCCACACTATGTAAAAGGGATTCATATCATAGGACCTGTGTGTATCAGGGGAGGCTAGCCTATCTGCCAAATTCTGCATCTCTTGAAACAGGATGCACCTGCTTTTAAGGTTAGATGACTTAGATTTATAATGGGAGGAAAAGGTTGATGGGATTTAATCTAAGTGACAGCATTCTATCTCCTCTGTGTTTAATGCTTGTCTGCGGGATGATACTGACATTGCTGCCAGGCATGAAAGTTTATCTCTGACAGGAAGACAGGAAAAACAAACCACAGGAAAACACTGTAAGAGTCTTGGATATATAATCACAAGAAGGAAGTTTACAATCTTCAAAAATGCTTAGAAGATTAATGAGCAATATAATGAACCAAACTTGTAAGTATATATGCATCTGAATGTTTAATCACATGACAGAAACGCTGTTAAAGAACTCAAAGAAATGTGATACTCAGATGAAAAGTTTATAGTGCCCATCCTACTTATTTAGTATCGACCAAGCTGCTGGCTCCTTAAGGAATGCTAAATTTTAGACCCATTCCTGCCCAGTTCTTGAGCTAAACTCTGTCATCCTGGAAAAATTTAGGGATTGCCATGTATATGGACCATGAGGCATCTAGAGTAAGCACATCCAGTGAGCCTGGAAGAGTACAGAATAGCTTCTTCCTGCCTCCTGCTTTAGTGTAAAGTAGAGTGGATCATAGTACTGATATTTCTGGCTAGGTTGTGAGTGATCAATGGGACAAAGTATGTAATGTGCATAATGTAGCTCTTGCGGTACAGACAATTATTCTGTATCTGTAATGACCTAACTAATGTGACTCCCACTGAGGGCCTAACCTAGTTTCTCTATCCCAATATTCACAGAAAGGAGCTGCTGGATAACTGGGAGGTCTCCACTATAAGAAGATGTTAGAGGCATTTCAGATTAGCAAAAAAGGTTTTCACTAGCTTTGCACCATCATTACTGCAGAATATGATCCAGGGACAAATATCTCAGTTCCTTTGACATTGGACTCTATGTCTTTTTTATTTATATTCCTCTTATTCATGTTAAATCCATAGTCTCAGTAAAATTAAGGTGACACTATTTTTGGACAGCATGATGTAATACTTTATAATTTATATGTATGTGTGGATGCTGTTAATCTATATGATTCAAACATGGGGGAACATTGCATTCAAAAAACCATTTCAACAGCCATTTCCTGCTACCACCATTTCTAAGTTACAAAAGCAACAACTGGTAACTCTTACCCATATATATGTATATATATTTCTGCTTTATATTCACCGCTCACCTATTTTTTGTGCCTTTTCCTACACTTTCTAGAGATCAATTTGCTACTCTTCCCCAGGAATGCCTGCTTTCACTCTTTCTCTTCTTACTTTATCTTCCCCTTTTCTTTACATTTCTTGTTATAATTGATTTTTGCTTAGCTACCACTCTTATATTCTGCTTCCTGGGTTCTTCCTATCTCTGTTTATTCCCTAGGTCTTCATCTTCAAAGTCTGGTATTTGGTCTACAAATGACAAATTCTCTCTGTGGTCACAGGGCAAGGTGGGGCAGGTAGACTTGATAGGGAATTATACTTACTATTAGCAGAAAACAAGCCACAGGGGCCCCAGGATGGGGAGCTGTGGAGAGACCTGGGGATGGCTAGGTAGTTATTATTGCAAGAATCATTAAGTCTGTAAGGCAGGCATTAATATTTTATTTTGCAAGTGAAGAATCTATGATGTAGAATGTTAACATTCACAGCTTCTGCAAACACAACTAATATTTCACCAGTTCAAGTATGTCCGATTCTTTCCTGCCATTGTGAATTTTCCGTGTCAGTGATATTTGAGTGGAGATGATGTTATAAGAATTATGAAAGCAATCATATTAATCCAATTAACTTATCACTCTATTCCAGTCTATACAGTATACACTGAGTAGTCTCAGAATAGACTCACTTTATGTTTATTTTAAGAATGTCAGTACATAAAATATTTATTTGTACCAAAGTAAAAGTAATGTAAATAAATAAATGAACTTACATTTAATCAGGAGCTCTTTTGATAAAATGTGGAAAGAAAGACATTTTCCATCAGAATGCAGAAATATCTCATAGGTATCAACACAGAAAGCAGAACCAGCGTTATTGGGAAACGGAGTGACAGCCATCATCTATCTCTCTCTGTCCCTTCTCCCTCTTTTGGGCCTTACATGACCCCTTATCACTACTGTATGTATCTGCTTTATTTTCGTCTGTCTGAAGACCAATTTCTTGCTATCCTATGTGCAAACATCTCACCTTGACAACCTTCAAATGATATTCTTAGTCTCCTAAGTCAACATGACTTTTCAAAACAACCACGCAACAAGAAAATCTTACCTATTATTCCTCTATTCCAAATTCCTTGGAAGTAGACTAGAATTTGCTGAGCTTATCTTAATTCTCTGTTTCAAGCCCAAATAGCTGTGCTTGTAAAGTTACTCTTTTGCTACCATGGGTGTCCAAACTTTTTCTGCTGCACATTAGGTGCGTAAGAGTTGTCTTGGACCACACGGTAATTACACAAAACACTAACGAAAGTTGATTAGCCCAGAAACTAGTGCGTGTATACTTTTTGTGATATCTGACACTATAGGTAAGCAACAGTGTCCTCACAAAATCAGCATATGGCCCACAGCCCTATTAAAGCTGCTCCTCAGAGCTAAGTGTAAACAAGTGTTACTAAAAAAAAGTGCAGACAGAAATAAAATGACAACCCTTATACCATGATGTAGGACAGAAAAAAGATATTTATAAGGAATCAGGTGTCTTTATGGTATAACCGAACACCTAATACCCATTTGGGATATTTTAGTTGCCTAGCTAAATATTCCAGTTTTTAGTAGCCAGATTGTAGTGTAAGTTTACTGTGACAGTCCTTTCTTGGTCACTGAGTATGGAAATATGTTAGATTTAGAAGCTTTTCCAGTAAATTACCAATGGAATTTAATGACACAAAATGTTGGTAAAGATGATTTATATTATTTACTTCAGGTGTTATTGTCTGGAACTGTAAAGAATCTAAATTCTACCCCACTTGAAAACCAGCAAGTTAGCCTGCCGTAAATTCATGGATAACGTCAGGGGGTACAAGATTCCTTGGTCAGCGGCAAAGAACTTTATCACTCACAGCAATAGTAGTAACCAGAATATCAGAATTTGTATATATTTTCTGAGCCTCAATTCCCATATGTTAATGAAAGAAAGACAGGTGACATCTGACATGCTGTGCTGTAGGGAAGGAATTCTTAGTGATATAAAAGAACCGATCTCTTTTATAATGGGCAGTGAGCCTACTTGACAGTCGTTTCATCTCATCGGGAGATACTATCTTTGTTATACTTGGCAGAAACAAACCTGCCTTTTCTTCCAGAGAGAAGTTTTTCTTTATATCCCAAGGCTACTTTCTGTGCAAACATTTTTAGAAGATTGTTCAGAAAAAAAGGCAATTAATGTGTGTGCCTACAAAACCTTCAGTAGCAGAGAAACCTTTAGAGAATTATCTTGCAACAGTCATGAGATTATCATTTTTGGAAGAATCAACATAATCTTCAGAAACACGCAAACTCATGTGAGAAAATGGAAAGAAAATACCAAACCATAAGAAATCAATTATTGCTAAGTTTTATTCAATTAATTCCTAAGATTTTCTTCCTAATCAGTGAAGGTTGTAGAAAAAGATGTGCCAAGGAAATCCATTCTTTCGTGGTGAAATTAGATTAAATTAATCTTGAGAGAAGTCCATATGGCATCAAAAAGTATTTTTTATTGATGTTATCTCACTTGCAAGACAGAAACTTCATGAGAAATAGATAGCTTTACTTCCTTTTTCAGTTGTCAGAGGAGTTTTAGCTATCATCAGGATTCTACATGATCTTTTAGAATTGGAGTTCATGTCAATTTCTGATTCATAAATTGTTGACAATTGGTAACAATTTAAATAATCAAAAAATAATATCTTTCATGATTATATTACATGTAATGTGCTCAATATTTAGAATGTTATAATGACTATAGGAATAGGCAGAACAGCCATTTTGTCTTGACTAGAGGAATGTGGAAGGGGACGGAGTGTAAAGTGCCCACTAGCCCAAGTCCTTAGGACTATCTAGACACCTAGATCCCAAGTCTTCTTACTTTTAGTCTAGTTTCTTTCCACTACCTTGCAGTATCTTGTCCTCAAATGCAGAGTGGTAGTGGAAACTATATTATGCATGGAGAAAAAGGAAATGCTCTTATAGTCAGGGCTTGAAACATATTTGTATAGCAGCATGTTGAAAACTTGGTTGAATTCATGGGCACTTTACCTGGAGAGGCTCAAGGTTATAATCTCCTTCCCTAATAGAAAACCTATTGAGGAAATAATTCCTTATCTCAAAATATCCAATGATGGGAAGTACAGAAGAACTCACTAGGATTTCTATTTAAGCTTAAAGTAGAGGACCAGGAAAGAGGTTGTTAGAGCAGCCATCCCCCAGTTTTAACATAAACGTTTAGGGACTTTGAACTGATGACAGGAGCTTTCCAGGAGGTTTTGAAGCAGCCTTATGGTTTTTACTCACCCCTATTACCTAAGAAAATCTTGGGAACTAGGTGTACATAGTTTTGATTTCTCTCAAGATTTAATATTGCTAATTATTTAGGTCTACTTACAAGACATAAAAGATGTATTTATTTAATAGTAAAAATTAGAACGTCAGTCCTGAAAAGTAAAACAAAAATGAACAGAGATTAATTTTGGATTCAGTTAGTTAACTCCAAATAAGGATGAAATAGAAAAAGTTTCAATTAAAAAAATGTCATTTAAAATTAAATAAGAAAAAGGTAATAAGCACTGGCTTTTTGTCCACAGGAACGTATACATGTATATATATGTGTGTACACGTGCTAGTGTGTGGTTCTCAATCAAAACTCTTTCAAATTTAGTGTAAATGTTTCTCATCTTCTATTTGTAAAAATTAGTTTACCAAATTAGTTGGTTTATACCTCAAAAGGCAAGGAAAGCCAAATCTAATCTTGAGATAATTAACTGAGCAATTATCTATTAACTGAAAATAAAATGCTAAATCTTTAGGCTAACTGGAATTTGGAGGAAAAACCTAGAGCAATTCATCTTTGTAACAAGAAAATAAAGGTTACTACTTGAGCAGTGAGTCTCTTATGAAATGGGAATGGGATAAGGAACAAAGGAGACCATGTTACTGCCTAAGATTTCCCAGGATTTATCTCTGACAGATTGCAGAAAAGCTAGGTATGCTTTTACATTTCTTTTCTCATTTAATTATAGCAATAGCCCAGTGAGAGTACTATTATTATTACCTTTGAATGTACAACAATCTTAAAGTGTAAAAAGTGATGAGATTTGCTCAGGATCTGAGATTTGAAGCCAAAAATCGAAATCTAATCCCCAATTCAAACTTCTCTTTGGGTTGAACTTCACTAGTGCTTTGATTGAACCCTTTCACAGATAGGAAAACTTGACTCTGCCTATGCCTGTTTTTTAATATTATTCTTAACTTAAAGCCCTGACTTGATGAAAAAACAGAATGACACGGTGTGTATATGAATGTGAATTAGCTTTTCTTTACCTTTTTCATGTATTGAGATGATGGCAACACTGATTCTGTTTGGAAATTAATATGTCTTGTGATTTAAAATGTATATTATATATGCTGATAGCTTAAGATGCTGTAACAAGATACCACAAACTAGGTAGCTTAAACAACAAGATCTTGTTTCCTCGTAGTTCTGGAAGTTGGAAAGACCCAGACTGAAGTGTTGCCAGGGTGGTTTCAGTGCGAGTGCTCTTCCTGGCTTGTAGAAAGCTGTCTCTTGCTTTGTCCTCACACAGCCTGTCCTCTCTGTGGGTGCAGAGACTTCTCTGGTGTCTATTTCTTTTCTTATAAGGACACTAACCCTATTGGATTAGGTCCCCATCCTTATGCCCTCATTTAATCTTAATTTCTTAAAAACCCTCCAAATATAGTCACAGTAGGTGTTAGCGCTTCAATGTAAGACTTTGGGGGGGGACAAAATGTGGTCCATGGTAGTTGTGTATTCTGAAATATTTGCCAGATGAACTAAAGGATGTAATTTTGATGTGTTTATGTGTCTATGCACATGCATTTATATAGAAATTTATGTCTGATGAAGGTTTGACATATATTTATTTTAGCAGGTAAAAATGGAAATAATTTAAAATAGTTTCCTGAGATTCAAAAGCAATTTCAAAAATCTATCAATGATATATAACAAGATAAATTTGAAGCAGATGTTAAAGCACAAACAAAACTCCATTTCAAACTTGCAAGAAAGTTGAAAATGGTTAGAATGAGGAATATGTATGAAATAACATCATTACTCATAACATCTACTTATATTTCTGAAATTGGAATGCTATGAATTCTTTATTAAATACATATTACTGTGAAAATGTAATAATGCCCTTCCTTAATATTTAAAATAAGTTTATTACAATTTCAAATCACATTTATCTCTTTAGTGGCTATGTATTTGGTAGTTGAACACATTCAAGTAGTTGAAACTTCAAGTACAAATTGTGTTCCACCCCTTGCTAGCTATCTAACTGGAAAATTTGATTAACAATTCTGTGTTATAATTTTCTCATCTACAAAGTAAGAATAATGAAAATTCATACCTCTTTGGGTTGGTATGAAATTTGATGAAATAATATCTGTTCAGAACAGATCCTAGTACAATAAATGTTAGCTGTTATTGTTAGCTTCCAATCAATGGGAGATCATTTTTAATATTAAAACATCAACTTAAGGATATAAACACACTATTTGAGCTACTCAAATATATTTCTAATTATATATGTCTAATTTATCTACCGCGTGTGTGTATAAAGAGAGATAATTTTGAAATTCTGTTACCATTTTATCTATATAAATAATTTTTAGTTTCTCAGGCACCAAGAATTAAAATTATATCCAAGGACATAAAAGTCATCTTCATAAAAGACATCTTTAAAAACACTTTTGTGTATGAAGAATATGGATCCGAAAGGGTAGTGTTAGGTAGCATGATCTGTTATCACCTGGCTATTCTTTTCCTTAAAAATGTTGAGAAAATTCTTTTGTAGCTAATTGACGTTAAGAATTTGGTGGATAAGAGGAGCAAGATTTTATTATGGCTAACAGCTAGAAGTGCTGTTCCCATGACCTTTCCTGAAGTGCTTAGAATTGGCTGGTGGACCAAAGAGAGTTTGCAAAACCTGGAGGTGTTATCTATGAATTCCTAAGACTCTTTCACAGGGTCCATCAAGTGAAAATTATTTTTCTTTTTTTTTTTTTTTTATTGTTGGGGATTCATTGAGGGTACAAGAAACCATGTTACACTGGTTGCATTTGTTAGGAAAAGACCCTCTTACAATCGTGTTTTCCCCCAAAAGGTGTGGCACGCACCAAGACCCCAAGACCCCACCCCCCTTACTCCTTCCCTCTCTCTGCTCTTCCTTTCCCCACCCCTCCCTCATTCTTCCTCTCTCTGCTCTCCCCTTCATTTTTTTTTTTTTAAACTATAGTCCGGCCCTCCAGCGGTCGGAGGGACAGTGAATTGGCCCCCTGTTTAAAAAGTTTGAGGATGCCTGCTAAACTAAGCTTTTTGTGGAAAAAAAAAATTCTATCTTTTAAAGTTTCTGTTCTTGGGAGTTTTCTGTCATTCTCATCTGACTTGTCTTAACTAGTATAATACAACAATATAAAGAAAAATGAAGCATAGCAAAGGACTGCACAGAATGGCGCAGTGTGACATTTAAGACGGGGTGATTAGGGAAGGATTTTATGAGGAATTGACATCTGAGCAGAATCCCTCATGCATGAGGGAATGAGCCACGGGAGGAGAAGCATGTTTTGGGGAGTGGAAAATAGTGAAAGGACAAGGCCAGGTATGGGAACGTGCTTCTGTGTCCAAAGACTGGCAAAGAGCCAACATGGAAAGCAAATCATTGAAACCTCTTCCCCCACCATTCCTTCTAGCAAAAACCCTTGACTCCAGACTTTATAGACTGGTCCACTTTGGAAGGACTGGATTCTATGGGGTCCCTTCAAAAAGCATGGCACAGTTATGAGTCTAAGAGCTTTGATGCACCTTCAGGACTCAACCTCTAATGGCCCATTTCTAAATGCTCCCCCACTTCACTACTCAAATATTAGCCATTTTTATGAACCTAACATGAGTTCTCACTCCTGCTTTAGAAGCGGCTCTGTTGAGCCCCGCCACATTGGTTTCTTTGCTCTTGAACCTCCATGCACATCATTGTCCGTATTGTTCACTGTAATTCTGAATCATCTCTCACCCCCTTTCTAATTCACATATGAGCCTCTTGCCATCTCAATCAAGATGTAGCTAAAGAGCTACATATTAAAAAGGTTTTAAGACTCCTTTCAGCTGCTATCACCTCAAACAGAGGTGCTCAATATAAACTTTCTGAATGTCCAATGAATGAACACTTCATTCAAACCTCTCACAAACTAGAAACACAATGGAGAGAACTTAATCTGTCCCTGTTCCTCCCTTCCGCCAGGAAGATATGAGTAGCTGAAGTATTTGGTGCTATATATAGCCAGTTGATGTCAGCTGGCTGCCAATCTCTTCAGAAAAGCTCAGTCCCCAGTTTGAGTCAGAGCTAGGGACCATGCTGTCCCAGGTTCCAGGATAAAAACCATCGGCCCAAGTGCCATCCATAATCCATCTCCAGAGTCTTCTTCCATAAATTGGGATTCACCCCTGCTGAAAGGCACAGTCTAACAGCTAGGTGAGTATATCGTTTCCTAAAATGTTTTATTAGTCAGTTGTCCAAGGAGCTTCAGAGTTGTGACTCATATGTGGGCATTCTTTGCTTTAAAGAACAGCTGTTGCCAGTAGTAAAATGCCACCATCAAAGAGTTCTGCTTAAATCTGGTGTCTTCTTCAGTTTTACAATTTGCTGAATTGATGTAGTGTGATGCTGATACAAACGAAGGTCAGGAAGGAAACAATGGCAGGCTAATATAAACTGCGGAGACGAGAGAGGCAGGGGAAGGAGGCCAGCTTTTTCATTATCTCTGACTGCCTGATAATCATTATATTAATGTGCAGATAAGACGGGGTCTGAAACTCTGAGTACCATCCTCTGTTCACTGTGACCTTGCCTGCCAAGGAATAGCATGCTCTGTCACCAGATAAGGAATGCATATTAAAATCTTTCAGTAGAAAGAGATAATAAATTCTTAATAAAGAACGAAGATGTTCTCCTTCAAAAGGATGATCATAAAACACTCCAAATGAGTTCCTAACATTGCCTCAATAATGCCCCTTTATTTTTAACAGGGAACAAAAACCATGCTATCACATAATACCATGGTGAAGCAGAGGAAACAGCAAGCATCAGCCATCATGAAGGAGATCCATGGAAATGGTACCAATAAAAATCCTTTATAGCGTTCGCATAGCTCAGCGTCAATGTAGACCTCTCTCGATGTTGTTTAATATTTTGTGGTTTACTTCCTTTCAATTCTTGCTGTTCTGTCATAACAAACCCGGAGCCCTAGGAGGTGTAGCGAAGCCTATGGTAACTAATCCTTTTGCAGTCATCCTTTCTCATCTGAAAGCTATTTTCAGATGAACAACTGCTGTAAAGGAATGAAGCAATCTGACAGCTGATGTACATTCTGCTTGGCTTGGCTTTCACATGATAAGCTGATTTCACTCTCAATTCTTTTGGAGGGGTGGGGGGGACAGGTCTCATTTCATCTTATCTTCATTGTCCATCCCCCATCGTTCATCTTGATTTCTTTTACCGTATATTACATACATCATTCAAAATATGTTCTAGCTTCTTGTTTTTGTTAACAAAAGCCATTAAGTTGGAATTCATATTCATTGTTTGTCTAAACCCCAAACCAGTCTTCACATTCAATAATCGATTTACTAACATAGTTTGTGCACCAAATCTACTTTTATTTATAATTTTCAAGAAAATGTAGAGAAAGTTCTTGTAGTCACAAAGCATATGACCCAACCAATTTTTGATATATATTACATATAAGGTAATATTTCACTCTCTTCTTTAAATTCTAGCAAATGACTCTAGAAAGCAATGCTTTATACTTTGCGTTTTGATTACTATAAGGGAAATACAACTTTATTCATGAAGAAAGTCTAGCAGCTACAGCTTACAAGGTAGAATGTCCAGATGTATCCAAATCTTTTTAAGGGCTGATTAGAGCCTTTCTAGATATATTTGCGGAATTTTCAGAAAGGAATGCAGCCTTTCACCATAATAATATTTAGACGTAGAAACTTGAGACCTCAGAGCAAGTTTTAGTAGAATGTTTTTATATTGGATTTCCACAAAGCAAGCTGAACAGAACCATGGAAAGATGTTTAGATGCTCCCCACATAATGTGGTCAAATCTAAATGGTTGTGTTGTTAAATCTGTTTTCCATTTTCTGCAATACAAAATCACCATATTGGAATCAAACTAGCTCTCGTGTTTTCCTATGATATTAAATAAGTTTGAAATAAAATGAATGAGAACCAGATACCAGAATTTGGTACTAATTTTTAATACTGAACCAGATACCAGAATTAAATTTGTACTAACACAGCTACAAACTTTATGCTTCTTTTACATTTTTAAGTATCTTTATATTTTCTACTTTGAGAAGTCTACTTGAAGTTGTTTGCCTGATTTTTCTGATCAATGAGGCAAAAATCAGACCATCACTTGAGTTTGACCTTAAATTACTTACATAAAACCAGACCTTCAGTAAGTTTTCATTTTCTAATAGCATCATAATCATAAATCAGTCAGTCCATTTCATGTATTTCCCATCTAAATCATATGTGAGAGACATGGACCTATCAGGGTAAGATCTTTTTTTTTTTTATAAACATAACTATGGTTTTGATGATATATAAAGAAAAAAATACAACTATGTCCCAAGGAGGAGAAAATACTGAAAACTACGATCTCACCCACCAGTAAACCCTAGCCGCATAAAACTATTCCTTGCACACCACTGGACGTGGTCCAGCCCTGTAAGAGGAATCACATGCTCTGCCTCTGTTTGGATGGCAAGTATTTCAGATAACTCAGGGATAATTAGACACATTCTCAACTCATCCCAGATAAAATAGCTGTAATGAAATGGCTCAAATATTCAATTTTTACTCATATTTCCTTTGACATCATATTTGGAACTTTACTATCTGTAGACTGCATGGTGTTTGGAGGACTGGGGTCCAGGGAATATTGTTTTTTCTAAGGATGAAAAAATGAAACATGGGCTTCAAAGGAACTTTTTGGGAAATGATTCTCCAAGCTTTCAAACGCTTTATGTCAATAAAAATCTGAATCATTTCAGATAAAACATACAACTGTTTTGATCTTAGTTAGAAGACTAAATAAATCAAATTTGGACTGCATTGTCCTTTATAAAAATGAAAGGAGAAAGATGTCTTCAAAACTTTTCTGCTTTCCTTTTTCCAGTGTATCAGGATGTTTTCTTCAGTATTATAACTCATTAAATTTTTATTAACACTTTCAAAAAAATTTATTTGGGAGGAAAATGATATGTGGCAACGACTTGACTAAACTAGTTGTCCTCTAAACATAAAGGTAGAAATTCCATCCCATTCTTTTTTTTTTTTTTTTTTTTTTTGAGAGAGTCTCACTATGTTGCCCTGGGTAGAATGCTGTGGTGTCACAGCTCACAGCAATCTCCAACTCCTGGGCTTAGGCGATTCTCTTGCCTCTGCCTCCCGAGCAGCTGGGACTACAGGCGCCCACCACAATGCCTGGCTACCCATCACATTCTTGTGTGAGAAAAAGACTACAGCTGGTGAGTCTTTGAGATAAATCAGAAGAAAAATATAGGAACCAACAGTGGCAAGTTTTATATTAGAGCAGTCATCCCATATCAGAAGGAGAAATAACCACCAAGAACTGCTGAAAAATTCTATATTCATAGAGATCACAGGGCTAATTGGACAGAATGAGTTGTCTTTTTTTCTTTTTTTAAGTAGCTAATCCCAGCCTTCACTAACTGCATCTCAAATTGTTGTTCATTATGAATCCATTGTGATTTGCTGTCAATTAAGTACTAAATGCAAATATACCACTCTCCAATAACCAACCAATAAAAAGCATCCCCTAACACTAAGGCTTCCTACTGGCAGATTGACCTTCTCCATCATCGTATTATAATCGTGACAATGATAATCATCTTACTCTTGGTAGTACAGCCGATGGGGAAGTTATCTCATGTTACTGCGGTGATACACACCTCCTTGCTTCATGCAAGAGTATCACAGCCACGATTGCTATAATTTGACAAATGCTACTGTAAAAGACAAAAACACACAGAAGAATAATTTGCATTATCTGTATGTGAATTATTTATGGAGACAAGAAAAAATGACCTTGAATAGACTTCATAAACTTTAATAGATTTTGATAAATGGTCCATGAACCCTGTGCAATGTACCCTTGTATCTATACATATTTTCCAGTATTCATCACATTTTTCTTTTGCTCATTAACTCAGAAAAAAAGGCAAGGATAAAATGGTAGGAAGTAATAAACTGATAGAGAAAGAGATGAGGCAATAAGAATGGAATAAGGAGAGACACGTACGAGCAACTGGTTTAGAAATGGTGGGGAAAAGAAATGGGAATTCATATAACCATGGGAAGAACTGGAGGTCTGATATGCCCTGACTTGAAGCACAAATATTGCTGATAGATCAGAAGAGGTTTATAGGAAGTGGCTTAGAAGGCTGTCTTAGTCACCCTACAGTTTTCTCACCTGAGTTCTAAGAGGGATTTTTGTGATATGTTTTTTGTTTGTTTGTTTTTTTCTCCTGACAGGGCAGCAGCGTACCCCAGCACACAGAAGAGAACTGAGCTGATTATTTTTGAAATTTCAGGAAGGGAGTTGAGCTTTGCGGTCTGAAAACAGGAAGCTCAGGTTTTAAGAGGAGTGCTGCTGTTGATATGGTACCAGGAGTTCTGGGTTCCAGATTAGACAGCAGATTTTTCATTAGGAAATGAGGAAGGCTGGATTTACTGATACAGCTACTTCTAAAATCCCATGATTCTGATTTACTGAGCTATGTGCTGAAGTCAAACATCAGTGTGTTTCAGTCTCTCAACCAATAACAAAGGAAATGATAATATTGACATAAATTTTAAGAACTCTTTGAAAAAGTACAAAGAAATTCAGATGAAAGATTACATGAAGACCCTGTTTACTTTTCTTGTATATCTGGAACTGTAACTAATAAAATCTTCAATATCAAAATGAGGATGCCAGAAAGGCCTTTACTACCTCCTATCAATTATAAACAGTTCGGAGAAGACATGGTGTGCAAGTTTGTTATTTTCTTTTGTTTGGTTTAACTTTTCACATTAACATTCTCATAACCCCAAGAAAAAACAGAGCTAGGAAAGTTTGCATGTTTTATTTTGAAAACTGGTGTGCAATCATAGCTTGTGAATTCTTAGAGTTTCAGAGCACCAAACTTCTAATAAGGCTCTCCAGAAAGCTAGTACCAGCGAACTAGGCTAAATTATACCTTACCAAAGTTTAAATTGCAGAGATTAATTCTATCCATACTAGTCCATCTTCCTAATTTTCTTTGATGCCATTTTCACTCTAATATGCTTTGATATACATCCTATAAACAGTAGTTGAAAACTTTGTTTGTGTAAGTCAACAGATGGGTAGTCTCATTTCTTAAATCTTTGTCGATTTACCCAACTCTTAAATAATAACATTTCTATGAAGGACAAATTTTTGAAACCTTGGAGTTCAAATCAAGGCAAAGATACAAAATAAAAAATAAATAATTCCGGATGGGTTTCAAAGCAACTTTTTAATGTAAAAATAATTATCAATAAACTTTTTATCAATTGGAGTTTTTCCAGGTATTATTCAAAATCACAGATTGAACTATGATATTTTATGCTATATGTAATATGTATATACACGGTACTTTATACCAGTAGTTCTCAGCCTGTGGGGTGTGATCCCTTTATTCAATTTGTAACAACACAGCAATTAGGAAGGTTGATAACCACTGCTTTATATAGTAATATATATTTTATGAACTTTTATTCAATTACATGGGCCTACTATCTGTAAATAGGCAGAAGAGTCCTGTGCAAATGCAGATAAAAATCTTTTTACCTCGATGAATCTTCTAAATAAATCAATGAGCCCATTCTGAAGCAAATAAACTAGAGCTAGCTCCCCTCCAGTGGTTTTACCCCCTCGATCAGGATTGCCATTGCCAATCATGTGGAAGCAGTTTTAAAAGATCTTTTGTCTTACTACAATTATTTACAAGTGGGTTTCTTTACAAACTGTGAATTGGACTCACTGATCTAACTAAAGGTCTTAATCACTATAAATGACACCAATGGGAAAGTATGCCTAGCAATATTATTTTAAATAGATGATCTAATATCACAAAGACAACCTTCTAAGCCATGAGGGCAAGGAAATGCATCCTGAACAAAACAACGTATCGTTTATCAAGCATCAAGATTAAACACACTGTTAAGACCCTGTGCACAGGTTTGCAGTGAAGGGTAGTGAACAGCTTGGAATAGATGTACATGTTGATAGCCTTCTGCACTCTAAAAGTTCAGAAATGAGAGTGACCATGCACCAGCTTCCTCAACTCACAAGTGGTCCTGGAACTCCTGCTCCAGTGACATCAAAAATGGAACTATTAATGGGAAGGAAACTTTGGAGAATTTAGTTTATGGGTTTTGTTATTTTTTTATCGATGTGAAAAATGTTGACAAAATATTCCTGACATTGATGGATGTGTCCAGTAGTATACTAGTAAATATCGAGTGATTGTTTCTCTAGCAGGGTGGCATGGGATGGGAGAATGTCTTGATTTGTAGAGTTTGCCAATTTCTGTGAAATTGGTAAATAATCTCACCATGGCTAATTCCAAGCTACCATCATGAAGACACTAAATACAGAGTTGGAAAGATATATGCAATAGTACAACATTATATAATATTTCCACCATACAGATAAAATAAATATAAATAACCTCAAGCTCATGGGGCCTCTTCTATCTTCTGTAATCTAAAAGGCACTTGCAATTTTGATTCCAGAATCAAAATGGTAAAATAGCCCCCCATCATGCTGTCTAGTATACTGAGGGATAGTCATAGACACACTGACAAATACACAATGTTTCAAATACACAATGACAGGAACTTCAAACACTTGCACATAAACAAAGGTGAATATTTTTTTAGATCAACTCTGGCTTCGTTCTTCCTAGTCCTCTTCCATAGGCTGTGTCTGTCACTCTTGGGGATGGTAAAGCACAACATTTTGTTTTGTTTAGTTTTATTCAAGTATACTAGACAGCCAGACAAAGATGCTCTGCATGGCATTAGGAAGTGCTTGGATATTATTAAATTTAACTTTTTTATAATAGGCTTTACATGAACTTCCCAGGTAACCACCTGCCACCCCAGTTTCCACTAGTGTTAACATCTTGCATTAGTGTGTGTTTGTTACAACTAATGAACCAATATTGATTCACTGTTATTAACTGCCACAACCTGTGCTGCTATGACGGAATGCTCGAGCCGGCTACTTTATAATGAACACTCATAGTTCTGGAGGCCGGGAAGTCTAATATCAAGGTGACAGCATGTGATGAGGACCTTCTTGCTGTGTCATCACGTGATGGAGGGAATGGAGGGGAAAAAGAGGCCATAGTCACCCTTTTGCAAGGGCACCAATCTCATGCAAGAGGGAGAACCCTGGTGGCCTAATCACATCTTAAAAGTTCCCACCTCCTCGTACTGTTACAATGGTGATAATATTTCAACAAGAATTTTGGAGAGGACAACATTCAAATTACATCATCAACTAAAATCTGTAATTTACATTAGGATTCACTCTCCAGGTCTGTGGTTTTTCACAAATGCATGTCATATATCTGCCATTACAGTATCATAGAGGACAGTTTCACTGCCCTCAGAGGCCTCTGTTCTCTGCTTACCCGTTCCTCTCTCCCTGCCTCCCCATCTCTGGCAACCTCTGATCTTTTCCACAATAGTAGACTCATGCAGTGTGTAGCTTTTTCAGACTGGCTTCTTTTACTTAGAAACACGCATTTAAGGATTCTTTGTGTCTTTTCATAGATTAATAGCGCTTAATAAAACTTTATTTTGAGTTTTTTTGAGATCATTGAATTTTCACATGCTGCTGTTAAATAAGGTGGGGATATCTCAGGTACCTTTTTTCAGTTTTGCTCAGTGACAAGATCTGATAAAGCTATAGTACAAGGTCACAACCAGAATATTGATGTTGATACAAACAAGAGACATTACATTTCTACTCCCATAAGGTGTGTTGACCTGTTACAGCCAGACCCACTCCTCTTTTGTCCCCCCCCTCTCCTTAGTCCCTGCCAGTCATTAATCTCCCTATTTCTATAATTTGTTTTTTCATTTTAAGAATGCTATATAAATGGAAATATACAGTATGTAATCTTTTGGGATTGGCTTTTTAGCTCAGTGTAATTCTCTAGAGATTCACCCAGATGTTGCATCTTAATAGTTTTCCTTTTTGCTTTTCTTCTTTTTCTTTTCTTTTTTTTTTTTTTTCTTTTTTTGCTGAATGCCATGGTATGGATGGATCAGCGTTTTTTATTTGTTTGTTTTGTTTTGTTTTCATTTTTTGCTTGAGACAGGATCTCACACTGTTACCTGGGCTAGAGTGCAATGGTCTCACCAGCTCACTACAACCTCTAACTCCTGGGCTCATGTTCCTCAGCCTCCCAAGTAGCTAGAACTATAGGTGCATACCACTATGTCTGGCTAATTTTTCTTTTCTTTTCATTACTTCTTTTTTGTAAAGATGGAGTCTCACTCTTGCTCTCGCTGGTCTCTAACTCCTGATGTTACACAATCCTCCTGCCTCAGCCTCCCAAGTTATAAGATTCTTGACATGAGCCACACTATGCCCAGCCTCAACCCGTGTTTTTAAGAGTTTATCCACTGAAGTATATCTAGGTTGTTTTCAGTTTGGGGTTATTAAGAAGAAAGCTGCTATGAATATTTGTGTGTAGGTTTTTCTGTGCACAGAGTTCTCATTGCACTGGGATAAATGCCCAGTGTTGCAGGATGGTTCTATGTTCTGTTTATAAATGAACTTACTAAATTGTTTTCCAGAATGGCTGTACATTTTACATTTCTAGCAGCAGTGTTTGAGTGACCAGGTTTCCCCACAACCTCCCCAGCAAATTGTCCTGTCAATATTTTCCATTTTCAGCCATTCTGATAAGAACATAGTGATACGTCATTGTGGTTTCCCTAGTGACCGAAGTTGTTGGCTGTCTTTCCATATCCTTGTTTGCTATCTGTATATTTTCTTTGGTAAGATGTCTTTTCACATCTTTGCCCGTGTCCTAACCAGATTGTTTGCTTTCCTACTAGTGAGTTTTGAGAGTTCTAGCCTGTTGGTGAATATGTATTTTGGGAATCTTGTTTCCAACTCTGTTGTGTGTCTTTCATACTCTTAGCAAGATCTACCTCAGAGCAAAAGTTGTTAATTTTAATGACTTCCAGTTTATCAATTATTCCTTTTATGGATTGTGCTCTTGGTGTCAAGTTTAACAACTCTTTGCTTAGCCCTAGTTCCTAAAGATAAGATAATGTGATTTTTCTCCTTTAGCCTGTTAATATGTGGATTACCTTGACTGCTTTTTGAATACTAAACCTCCTTTACATTTCTGGAATAAACCCTACTTGCTCATCATATAGAATTAAGCAAGGAATACTTATAAAAGTTAAGAATTCCTTGCTTAAGTGCTAATATTTGCTAAGGATTTTTACTTCTATATGCACGTGGAATATTATCTGTAACTTTCCTTATTTGTGTTGTCTTTGTCTTAGTAATATTTTAGTAATATTAGCTTAATAAGATGAGTGGGAAATGTTCTCTCATCTTCTGTTTTTGGGCAAAGAGTATGCAGCATTGGTATTAATTGCTCTTTAAATAGTTGGTAGAATTCTCCAGTGAAATCATCTAAGTCTGAAGATTTCTTTTATGGAAAATTTTAAACTTACAAATTCAATTGCCTAAATCGTTACACGATCGATCAGTTATCTATATCACATTAGGTTAATTATGATACTTTGTGCTTTGTAAGGAATGGTCAATTTTTTCTAAGTTCTCGAATGTGTGTGAATTTATATGTACAATTGTCATTGTATTCTCTTATTATCCAGTGGATATTTGTAGTGTCTGTAATAATATCCCCTATTATGTGCCGGATGCTGTTAATTTGTATCTTCTCTGTTTTTTCTATGTCATTCTTACCAGAAATTTGTCAGTTTTATTGATCTTTTAAGAAACAGCCCAATGCTTGATTTTTTCTATTTTTTCTGTTCTCAATTTCATTGATTTTTGCCTTTATCTTTCTTAGTTCCTCCCTCTGCTTGCTTCAGATTTGTTTTGCTCTTCTTTTTCTAAGTTTATGCAGTAGAAGCTTGGTTTATTAACTTGAGATTTTTCTCTCTTTAAATTATGCATTTAGTACTGTTAATATCCCTTTCAGCACTGCAATAACTTTGTCCCATCAATTTTGGTAAGCTCTATTGCTATTTTCATTCAGTTCAATGGATTTTTAATTTTCCTTGAGACTTCTTTTTGTCATATGGATTATTTAGAACTGCGTTGTTTAGTTTCCAAGTATTTGGAAATTTTCCTATTATCTTTCTGTTAGTAGTTTCTAGTTTGATTTTATTGTGATCAGAAATAATACTCTGAACATTTTAATTCTTTTAAATTGGTTAAGGTTTATTTTACAGCTCAAGATATGGCATAGCTTGATATATATTCTATGGGTGCTTAAAAGGGATATGCATTCTGTTGTTGAGTAGAATATGAATGTGGATGAAATCCCGTTGGTGGATAGTATTATTGAATTCTTTGATATTCACACTGATTTTCTGTGTTGCTGTTCCATTACTTGTGGAGAGAGGGATGTTGAACTCTCCAAATGTAATTGTGGACTCGTCCATTTCTCTTTTTAGTTCTATAGTTTTTGCCTCACATATTTTGTAGCTCTGTTTTATAGGTTCACACACATTTAGGATTTCCAGAGCATCTTGATGGAATGACACTTGAATCATTTCTTTTCTCTAAAGTCTGCTTTATCTGGTATCAATATAGCCGCCCTGCTTTCCTTTAGTTAAGGTTGCTTGATGTATCTTTTTTTTATCCTGTTATCTTCATCCTGCCTGTATATTTTATTTGAAGTGAGTTTATTATATAGTTGGTTCATTTTTAATCCAATCTAATTGCTGTCCTTTAATTGATGTACTAACTTCATGTGATTATTTATGTATTAAAGCTTAAATCAATTATTTTTTTTTAGTTTTCTGTTTGTCATCTTTCTTTTTTATTTCTGTTTTCTTCTCTCTGAATTCCTATGGGATTACTTGAACATGTTCTTTTAGTCTCATTTTGGTTTTCTTCAGTGTTTTTAAGTGTACCTGTTTGTGTAGCTTTCGGGAGTTGTTCTAAGTATTGTATTATATATTCATCACATCACAATCTATTGTTGTTGTCGTTTTCCTAGTTCAATTGAAGCATAGAAACTTTTCTACGTTTATGTCCTTTTATCCTCCTTGTTTATAATATAATCGTCTCATATACTTTTTCTATGTACATTTACCTTATCCAGTGTTAAAATTTTTGGTAAATCATATTTACCATGTTTTTGCTTACTGTATTCTTTTAGTCTGGTGTTCTAAGTTCCCTTCTTTTATTGTTTCCTTACTGTTCAAAGAACTCCATTAAGTCATTCTTTCAGGGTTGCTGTCCAGACAACAGATTCTCTTAGCTTTCCTTCAGCTGAAAGTGTCTCAGTTTCTCCTTTATTCCTGAAGGATATTTCTCTGGGCATGGGATTCTGGGCTAATCATTCTTTTCTTTCAGCAAATGGAAAAATACTGTGCCACTTCCTTCTGGCCTTCATGGTTTCTGATGAGAAATTTGCTGTCAATCTAATTGTTTTCTCCCTGTAGGTAAGTTGTTGTTTTCCTTTGGATGCTTTCAATATTTTTCCTTTGTGTTTAGTTTTCAGAAGCTTAATTATAAGTCCTGTCGTGGAGTTATCTGGATTGATTCTGTTTAGTGTGCTCTCAGCTTCCTGAATCTGTAAGTGGCATCTCTTCTCAAATTTGGGAAGTTTTCAGCCATTATTTCTTTGAGTAGTTTTCCAGTTGCATCCTCTTTCTCCACTCTTTCTGGGACTTCATTGATGCAAATGCTGTATCTTTTACTACAGTCCCTCGAGTCCTTAAGACTCAATTCTGTTAATTCATTTTTTAAGTCTAGTTTCTTCGGTTGTTTTTGTTGTGTAATTTCTATTGTTCTATCTCCCAGTTCACTGATTCTTTCCTTTCCCTCCTGTATTCTGCTACTGAGCCCATCTATCGAGGTTTTTAATCCGATTATTGTATTTTCCATTTGGTTCTTTACATCTTTTATTTCTCTGCTGAGATGTTAAATAATTAATTACTTATTTGCTAAAGCGTTCTAATTTTTTCATTTGTTTCAAGCAACTCCCTAATTCTGCATGAAAGCATTACAAAAAATATGGGTGCTTTAAAATCTTTATCACATAAATTTAATACCTCAGTCATCCCTGTGCTGTCATCTGGTTGACCTTTTTATTCCATTTGAGATCTTCTTAGTTCCCTGTATGACAAGGAACTTTTTATTTACATTTAGACATTTTCATATTATGTTCTGACATCTTTGCTCTTATTTCAACCCCCTTTTTCATCTGTTCTTATCTGACAGCAGAGGAAGGACAGTGCCACCTCATTACTGCCAAGTAGAAGTAGAAGTGTCTGTTCCCAATGCAGGCCCCCTACTGATGCTTAAGGGAGGCTCCTTGTTATCGCCGGGAGAAAATAGAAGTTCGGTCTCTGCCACAGTCCTCACTAACACTGCAGGGAGGAGCTTCTTATTGGCCAAAAGGAATAAAAGTCCCAACTTGCTACTTGGCCTCTCTGACACCACCCTAGTAGAGGGAGTGTTGGAGAGAGACCCACAAGGTGAAATTCTGGG
This sequence comes from Arctocebus calabarensis, assembly GCA_963573935.1. Lineage (NCBI taxonomy): Eukaryota > Metazoa > Chordata > Mammalia > Primates > Lorisidae > Arctocebus > Arctocebus calabarensis. The sequence continues at coordinate 26,591 of CAUYON010185807.1, forward strand.
CTGCACACATGGTCTTTATTGACTTAGGTGGGGAAAGGCCAAAGTGTTTTCTGTGGTGTTTGGCTAAAGCAGAGTAGCTGTTCTCTAAACATTTTCTGTCTTGCTGTGCAGCTCCCCTCCGGGTCCTTTAGAAAGAGAAAACACCTTTCTGTTGGAGCTTTGTATTCCTGTGCCTTTTGGTATTTCTGGGTTGCCAGCATGTTCAGCTTCCAGTCTAAGATATATGAGGTTAAGAAAAAAAAACAGAGAATTTGCTACCATGTTGTTCCTTAGTTCCTAGGGTCCCCAATTGGTCTGCCTTTTTACTCCATTTTTCAGAATGTTTTTATTTTTATTTTACCCATAATGTCCAGGACTTTTAGTTATAACTAATAGATGTGTGGGGGAAAATTTCCTCCATCTGTCCAGAAGCAAAAATGTTGATTTTATTACTTTTATTATTCGTGGAATTCCTCTCTGTGTCATTATCAAAATAATGTACACAAATTATTTTTTTAATGGGGAGAAAATTTAACAAGTAATTCTGTTATTTTATCCTAAACACTCTCAAAAGTCTAATTATTATGGTTAGTTTTTCACATCAAAGATGTTGTCCTAATTGGTCAAAATAATTATTTATTTTCCTAATGGCCTAATTTTTGTTCCTGTACATGGAACAGTAGCCCGCAGTGGCAAAAGAACTCTGGTTATTACATAAATATATTCCTGATTAAAGACATCAATTGGAGATGTTTCATCTCTTCTGGATTTTGGAAAAGTTTTTTGGTACTGGAAATAGAAAATAATACTCATTTGCTGAATATCTTCTATATGTAAGTCATAGGGGGACACAAAGATTAAAACAAAAAAATGCAAACCAGGAAATAAATAAAAAATAATCACGCATACATGATTCAGTGTTACAGGAATTTGGAGATGATATAAACTACTATAAAGAGAAATTTTAAGGAAAGGAGTCACAGAAATGGCATTTGAGCAGGACTGGGAAGGATGTTCACTCAATATTTCTCATCTGCTTTCCTTATGTAAGCTGCTTAGTGCTGGATGTAGAATGAATAGTATTTGGACCAAGATTGGGAAAGGGGGTGTGGTGGTGGGGGGTAGGCATTGCAGTAAAGGGGGAACTCAAATTGATACATAAAAACATGGGGAACAAAACAGTGCTATTTGAAATCTCATTAATTGTGCTAATATTGCGGATAGTTAACTTATTTATTCTTCTTATAATGCTAGGTGTTTTCTATGAAGCATTTTTATTTAATGCTCATATCAAAGCTTTGCAGTAGATAATTAGCCCCACTTGTGACATGAAGCAAGTGAGGTTTAGAGAAAATAAGTAGCACATCTATGATCATGCAGGTGGGTCCAGGGTTTAATTTAAGGCAGTCAGCACAATGTCATAAAGGAGGTGATGCATTATGGAATGGAGAAGAGCATTAAAACATGCTTACCTTAGGGTGTTCATGCATATGAATATTGTTTTACAGATGTAGATGGCATGGACCTGGGCAAAAAGGTCAGCATCCCCAGGGACATCATGTTGGAAGAATTATCCCATCTCAGTAACCGTGGTGCCAGGCTATTTAAGATGCGCCAAAGAAGATCTGACAAATACACATTTGAAAATTTCCAGTATGAATCTAAAGCACAAATAAACGTAGGTATAACGTGACCGTATGGTATCTAAATGAATGAGCAGCATTTCCAAATTTGTATGTATCACTGGATTCCCAAGCAAGTATTCTATGTATTTTCTTTCAGTGGAGTCTAAGACTTTTTTTTCCATCATAAGGAAGAGTTGAGGTGGGTAAACAACAAAGTATTATAAATGATATGAGTATGCTTTTAGTTCAGTAGGGACATTGTAAGCTTGTGGATTTGGTACCGAGGAACTGACCTGTTCTTCTGAGAGGAGGGAGAGTGAGCAGAGAGAAGTAATGCTAGAAGTTTCCATGGTCTTATCACCGCTAGTTAAATGTTTGAGATGGAAACACTTCCAAAGCACACAGCACTCCGCAAAGTAAGGATAAGTGTTTTATTGGTTGAATATATCCTGGCACTGAAATACACCTGGGAACTATAGACACATTTGATGTCCTCTAAAGCATTTATTCTACATTGGGTAAGGAAATCTGGCAACAATTTCAATAAAAAGTAGCATGAACATAACTCATAGACAAAGATTTTCTCAACTGAAAGCTAATAGATGAAAATAAATCAATTAAACTGCATTTTACATATTATATTAATATTGTATTTGTGGAAACTGTTATTTAAGGAGAATATAGAGAAAGCAGTCTGTATTAGGAAGGCAGCCAGCTTTGGGGAAATGGCTTTAAAAATAAAATAGCATTTATGAAGAATCAAAAAGAAAAAGTGCTTTGATCCTAAATTTGAGGAGATGGTGGAGACTACAATAACTATAAGTTTTAATTACTGAGCGTTTCTTTCTCCAGCTATGAAGGGTCTGCAAGTTTACTTACAAATTTAAACCTGAAAACTTACCAGCTGCCATCACTACCTAAGTTGTTTTGAATTGACAACACACTTCTTTACAGAAAACACACTAATTTCACCAAGTTCTTTTGTGATAAATTTTAAGACACATTATAGAAACTAATATCCAAACTCACAAACACAGACATTTTATTTATTTCCAAAATTCCTATTTCCCTTTCAGGCATGAAGCTTGTTTTTGTTAACAGTGAATGTTGAAACGACATTTTAAATCATTTTCTTTTTCACATTAGTGACCATCCTTCAACATTCATGGATTAAATTAGATATAGTTGTTATAACTGTGTATTTAGTTTGACATCAACTCTTACTCAACTATATTATTTACATTTGTGGGAAATTATTTTTCACCTGAATTCCTACATCAGTACAATGTTATATTACCCTATAATTATACCCAGCATCCTCTTGCCAGAAAATATCTGTGGCTAATACAGTCTGAGTCAAAAATAATCCCTACCTCATATTATGGAGTCTGACTACTCATATTCTTTCAATAATGACAACAGAGGAGACATTCTATGAAGTACTGGAAAATAAGGTGGCTTAAGGAGAGTCTTTGAACAAAGTTATCGACATGTCTAGACATCTGAATAAATGAATAATGCCAGTTTTCTTAGCTTCCACTTATCTCTCTAAGAATAATACTTTATAATTCCAGAGAAAAGTATGATGAGACTAACAATGTCCTTATGAACACAGCTTTTCCTCTTACCAATATTTTAAATTAGGGACAATAACCTTATGTTCTTGTGGCTCAATGTTCTGATTATACTTAAAATGTATAAGAACATGTCTGGAAAAATTTTCAGGCACTAAGTAAACAAAATGGCCCTAAATTAGTCTATTGAAATAAAAAATTAAATGCTTATAAATAACTCAGAGCAATAAACAATAATAATATATGCAATGAAGTCACATTTCATCGAGTTACATAACACACTCTGAAGTCTGATGAAATTTACTCTCCTTTCTTTCGAAATGAGGAAAGTAGTATTCAAGGAAGTATGTTGATTTGCCTTAAGCAACACCATAATGAAGAAGATTGAAACCAAGCTCTCAGAATTTCAGAATTCTTGGCACCAACATCTATCATGGTGTTGTTGAAGGAAACTCTGGCCTGGGAGCTAGGAGACCAGGCTTTGGTCTAGGCTCTCCTGCCAGCCATGTGATTTAGAGTTGACTTAAAAGGGATTTTTTTTCTCTTTTATAAAATAAGGATATGAACTCAAATGCTCTCTAAGGTGCCTTCTGGCTTTAATGATCTGTGTGTTCTCTTATCTTAATTCCTAACATTACCTGGATAATAAATCAACATTGGAGATAAGCAGCCATATTATATGAGGATACATACACTTTATTAAGGCACCAGATTATAATCTGGAACATTGTTAGCATGACAGGAATTAAAAAATATATATAATATCGGGTCCAGGTCTTTTTTCATTCATTCATTTATACTGTTAGAAAATATTCATTAATATCTATTTTCTTCTAGATACAATGCTATGAGATCAAAGATTAAAAAAACACAACCTTTGTTTAGTGTTGGGGATCCAAATAATACTCAAAGATAGAGAGTAACTATTTATGTACTATTCTGCTCTTGAATCATCTTTATAAGATTGGCACTGCGTTAACCTCATCTACTGACCACATTCTCTGGAACAAGAGAGAATTACTTTTATTGCTTCCCTTGAGCTATAGATATTGTCAAAATAATAATTTAACTTAGTTTTATCTATTTCTAATTTTATGATAATGTTTAAGACCTCATATAAATTAAAACAAAAGCCAGCCTTCTGGTAATCAATGCCATTTGTTCAAATATTAAGTATCATTTTAAAAAGAGAAAAAATAAACACTGCCGTGAAGTTTCCTGTTATGGCACAATGGTAAATTCATGCAACAGCCACTTTCTAGGACACAAACGGGAATAACAGGAAATGTCCATTCTTAAAAAGAAGTAAAGAAACATTGCTTGCTGTATGAGCCAATTTTGAAGTCCTTGTTTGTGCACCGAATTACTTCTTAAATAAAAAAGCATAAAAGGAGATGGTTGAAGAAAATAAGTATGCAAAGGAAAATAAAGTAGAATACTTCATGAGGACTGAAATTCTCTCTATAAATTACTGCTAAAGGATATTGGACTTTTTGAAATCTCTAGAAATTTTAAATAATACTTATTATTATTAATACTTATTAATGCTTATTAATTAATAAGTACAATTAACAAAAGGCATTGATTACCAGAAGGCTGACTTTCGTTTTCATTTATATAAGGTCTTAAACATTATCATAAGGTTAGAAATTAATAAGTATTAATTATAAATAATATTATTTAATATTTAATTTAATATTTAAACAATATTATTTAATATTTATAATTAATACTTATTCATTAATAAGTATAATTAATAATTATTATGTAATAATTATTATTATAATGATGCTTACAAGTATTAATTATTAATACTTAATAATTTCTAAAATTTTAAATAATACACATACTGAGCAAAGGGAATATGCTATACAAAGTAGTTCTAAAATAAGACTACACTAAATATATTGGGATTCTGGATATATATGCATTTTATTCAAAATATAACTTTTACAATGTATTTGGCATAAAGTATAGAACAGAGTTTAAAAGTTCCTTTTTTATTTCCATTGATATTTCAATAGAAATCATTCAATATGTATTATGCTTGTGTTTTTAACATACATGTTGACAGGCTATAGTTTTGTTTTCTTTGGGGTCAACTTAACTGAGATACAGTTAAGAAAATACCTTTTACTTGTCTGTTCACCTTTCTGAAGGGAATTACAGATGATGGAATGCTATAATTTAAGGTTCATAATTATAATAAGTTACTAACTACTGTAAGACTTTGCTTGTATACATAATGATGATATAAAGGTGTTGGGTGTCTCCTAATAATTACCAACTAGAAAGAGGATTTTCCTGTTCATCATTAATTCCCAGGAAAAGGTTACAGAAGGTTAGTATTGTGATTTCTAAAAATTACTGTAGGTAGAATGACTGGTAAGTTCAGGTAAAATTTGTTTCATGAACACATTCTAGTAACTTAGAAAAGGTAATTCTTTATGCACTACACATTCAAACTTCCTGTATTTATCTCAGCTACCTTGTCATTTATAATTGAAGTTGGCATGTACTTTTCACGTTGTTAAAAGGTAGTAAAAAAAGTAAAGAAGTGAAAACAGGACTGTAATCTAGTTAATTAATAAGTCAAACACTCAAGATAGGAGTTAAATTCAAAATGCAAAACATTGAATTATATATTACTATATTAATAATTAATAGTTATATTACTAACATTATTATATACGTTAGTTAAATATCCATGTTTAAAAATTCTTTAACTTCCACAATAAATAAGAATAGTTTTGAGGTATAAGAATGTTAAAGACTGGTGGTGCTCAACTAGACTTAAATCAGATTTTAAATTGGTTGAGGTCCCAAAGTAACATAAATGCAGTAACAAAATCCAACTAACAGACTAAATAGGAAAGAGCATGAGAAGATAGGACAGATTTTATTGAAGTATTGTGATGATACAGAACATGGAGCCATTTCTGGTAGGTGAAGTTAGGCAGAAAGAAGAGGGCAATTTTAAAATGGATCTTAAGAGAAAACCTAGGATTTGATTTGGTGAAGAAGAGGAAGGAGGGCATTCCAAGCAGATGGAAGGGCATGTGGCAATCAGGAGGGCAGATGCTAGCACTGGGGAACTGGCTTGTGAAAAGATGCCCCGTGAAAGGGAACGTGTATGAGGAGAGTCCATGATCTTGATCACCAGGCCTAAGAGCTTCTGTTCTGTTCACTAGGCAGGAAGGGACAATTTCTAAGGCCTGGAGCAATGCCACACTCAGAAGTGTTCTGATTCAGGCTAACTGAGAGAGAAATGCTCAGTGGGGAATGAACATACAATGAAAGCAAGGGCCACGAAGAGGACATGGACATGAAACTAAAGTCAAAAGGGAAGGTGTCATTTTTTTTTTTTATAATTTTATTGAATCATAATTCTGTACATTGGTGCAATCATAGGGCACGATTCATATACATTCAGAAATGTTTTCATCGTACTGTTACAGATAGCCTTCATGGCATTTTCTTGATCACTATATAAA